>CAJNJA010008886.1:0-41627 GCA_905231915.1 Symbiodinium necroappetens | reverse complement strand
TAGCCTTTGTTATCACAGTGAACATGCAGGGGGCACAGGCCCGTCTTGGATACCTGTGCCAACGAAGCTATTCCAAGACAGGCGAGGGGTGGTCTGATCAACCACCTGTACCTGCAAAAGAAGGCCAGCCCAAAGTACACCAAAAACGCTGTTGTTTCTGTCATTGGCCTCAATGATTCTGTACGGTTGCTGTAATCTGNNGGATGCTCGAGGTTCGCCTCATCAGTTCTCGCCAAGCCTAAGCGTGTGTGTGTGTGTGTGTGTGTGTGCGTCTATGTGCGCAAGACAGAAGACCTTATGCCCGATTGAAAACTAGCTGTTTGGACGCTCGCTCGTGCGGCTCACACCAACGCAGGCGAGGAAAGCAAACGAAAGCCAAGCGGCTTCTCTGTAAGCCCCTGCTTGGGATATACCAACACAAGATCGCCAGGGAGTCGCCTTCGATGCCGCGGAGATGTTCCACGGTCGATGGCTTTTGGGACAGGAGCTGAAGGCCAAGCACGGCGCAAGACATTACCAGAGTCTGCTTTCCGTGTGTGCCGGCCTCTCGGAGGTAACCGTCAAAAGTGGCGACATGATGTCCACATCAGCAAGAAAAGTCGATGACGACTTCTGGCGCGATGAGTCGCTGTCTTGAAAGTGCTATACAGTGCTATCATGACATTGATGTACTGAGTGAGTGTAGAGGAGCTGATGACGCAAACCTGCTAATTAATACTGAGCCGATACAGATTCAGCAATCCAAGGCTGCGCGAGATGCGACAAAAGGGTCAGCTAATGCGAAATGATCCATGGTTAATGATGCAGTTCGCCGGACAGGAGGCAGGCTCTGTTCTGCTTGCAAGTGTTATATCCACGCATGTGTTTGCAGGCTCAGCTTTAACCAAGATGATGTTTTGATGCGGTCCGGTCGCTTTTGACCAGGGGTTTGGAAATCGACAGATCCAGATGTGTTGCACAACTTGCTGCAAGCAGTGGGATCAGCGCAGCAACCGGTCAATCTTCGTTGTCCGGGCTAGGCAGGATGGGCAGACTGGACGCGACCTGGAAAAGGAGGCGTAGCTTTGGGCGAGTCGGAGCTGTTCAGGAGTGTTGCCGGTGTCTGTGAAGTGAGCCTGAGCAGGAAAGGGGAAGAAGGGATATGCGAAAGGTGGTGCCTTCATGGGCAAAGGCGACGGGCCAGCAGGCGGCTTTGGATTACGTTGCTGAAAAAATGGTGTTTTGCTCAGCAGGCTTTCAACCGTGACAGGCATGCGGAGCGCGCTTGCCTGGGATGATTGAGTGAGGGCCATGTGAGCCACCATGTCTTCGTAACTCAGTCACAGTCAGACAGTCAGACCTTGCTTACCCTTGTGTTGCGGTTTCATCTCCAACTAGTCGACTGACCGTAGAAGTGGGCGAGTATGCCACTTCGTACGGATGTGTCTCAAGATGTCTCATCGCGTCTCACTGTTTATGCACCCCGGCAGGGCAATTACCAATCCTCTGGGACAAGTGCTACCATTAATAAGTGGTGAAGATGCAAGATTGGAAG
The DNA here is from genome assembly GCA_905231915.1 of Symbiodinium necroappetens. Taxonomy (NCBI): domain Eukaryota; class Dinophyceae; order Suessiales; family Symbiodiniaceae; genus Symbiodinium; species Symbiodinium necroappetens. The sequence continues at coordinate 40,093 of CAJNJA010008886.1, read as the reverse complement.
GCTTCTTGCTGACTTGCTTTTTCAGAAGATAGATTGCAGTTGTAAGGACATGTCTGTTTTACAGCAGGCCGTTTGAGGCTCCAGTCAGTTTGTTAGCAGAAGCACCACTGTCTTCTGCCATCATGGTCAAACGTCGACTGCGTGAAGGCTAGTGACTTCTTCTCATGCTCTGAAAGGCACGCGGCACTCATCATTAGGAACACACAAGCCTCATACGAGGATGAGTTTGTATATGTCGCATATCCGACATGCAAAAGAGTGATGGAGGCGGTCTGCATTCTGCGAGACACGGCTGTCTCACACAACCACAGTTCACCAGGCCGAGCTCACACATGGGGCCCGGGCCAGTCGTAGGCTGAGCATGAATGCCTCATAGCTTCGTGCGTGGCACGGCGCGGCGCTGGCGTTGGCTCAGGAGCAGGTCCGGCGCATCGATCTCGAGGATGTGGAGGTCTTCATGTCGCTGCAGGACATTTGCTGCCTTTGAGGTGCTTCCGACATTGCCATTGCTGAAGTGCTTGGTTTGCTCAACTTAAAGGACTTGCGCAATTTCTCTATTAGTGGTCCTGACAAGATGGGACGGATCGCCTGATTCATGCAAAGTCAGGTGGTGCCGCAGCCAGGCTGTGCTGAAAACCTTCAGTATTGGTTTTGAACATGCACCAATTTGCAGAAGGCATGTAGGACACAAGTCAGATAGTCGGTGCAAGTTTGGAATCAGTCAGAATCCAGAGTCCACAGACATTGTCTTCAAGGTTAATATGCTTGTAAGACTGCCGAAGTCTTTGTTTACCTTTATTCAGTACCACGCAGGGCTCCTCGATGCATCGGGAGGCTCAAGTGCATGATCCCGTTTGTTGGTGATAATGGTTTAGGGCAGTGTAGGGTTCATGTTGGTGAGTTTAAGAAGGGCGAGTGTATATGTTGGGCTATTATTAGTCAGGGGAGACTAGTGAACAAACTCCTACATCACATGGTTCCAAGCAGCACCCGTGACAAGAGTATGCAGCACGGTATGCACTTTGGCATGGCTGTCCAAAAGAAGGGTCCCAAGCCATTTAATGAGCTTGCTGCTGCCTGTTCTGTTCCGTGCCTATTTTGGGTTACGTGGACTGGGTATCCAGTGTGCAGGACGGTTTCGTGCTTGAGCACCACTCGATGACAAGCATGGTATACGAGGAGGCTCGACAGGAGTAAGTACCCTTGACTCTGCGTTGCTGCCAGAAAGGTGTCACTCCTGGACTGGCAGCACAGCCGGGCCTTCATTTCTGCGTTCCGCTTCGCATTTTGCTTCACGCATTGGCGTTTCAGGCTTGGTTTGCCCCAGGGAAATCCTGGAGAAGCCTGGAGGCGCCTTGACTCCCAACATATCTGCAGCGCAGCAGCCACAGTGCCGACTCCCAACATGACAGTACAGAGGCAGAAGGCTGGAGATGGCGAGAGTTCGCAGGAAAGGGCCTCCACCACCAACAGCTGCTTCCCCAAACGAGAAAGGTATGTAACTTCTGTTAAACTCTGATAAACTTCGACATGAAGTCGGAGCAGAGGTCAGCCTCCAGCGTGCACTGACTATTCGGTTGCTGACATTGAAATGGGGCGGACTCGGACAAGCTATTTAAAGAGTGCAGCTGAATGCGGTGCCTAGAGCCCGCCCTTTGAGCACGACACCGGCTACCTGAAAACCTTTCTGCCAAGCTTATCTCTTGCCCAGTCTTCTGGCCAAAGGTAAGTGTGGATCTGCTACATGGACCTTTGCGGCATGACTGCGAGGTCGACGGCAGCAAGTTGTGAGCATTGTCAAGCAGGACTTGTCGAGCTTTTTATGCAATTCCGGCACTCGACTTAAGTCTTGCCCAGGAGCACCGCTACTACCGTGACCTCTACATTCTGCTTGCGAGGGAGGACGGACATGAGGCATGGCCTAGGGCGGAGAGTCACAAAGCGTTCCAGACTTAGGCAGCGGCAGAAGAGAACCGTGTAAGTTTTGCACAGGCAGGATATGTCATGTACCAAGTCCACAAGGGGAAGAGGACTGGCTGAGTACCGGTGCTTCTGATTCCATACCTGTGTGTAGCCGCAAACCACGAACCATGGTTTCTACATGGTCAGCTGGCAAGCAGTTGTCGTCAGGAAAGATGCCGTGGCGTCGGCGTACGTCGAGGTCACAGCAGATGTGAATCACATTCGGTGTCACAGATCATGTTGTGTGCTGGCAGAATTTCGGTGAAGGTCAAGCAGATTTTTGTTGAACCGGAGTTGCGCAAGCGTGGGTTGGGCAAGCTATTGCTGGACGGCATGATGCAGGCAGAGCTTTGACTTGAAGCTGTGTAAAACGCTCCCCCGTGCTCTTTTCTGGTGTTCTGGCCTTAGTCTCAAGCTTTGGCAGTCCCTGTCATCCTGTTCATAAACCGTGGCGAGGTCGTGGCCGGTTGCTCTTATTGGCTTGCAGTTGCAATGAGCTCGTTTTATTCGGCACTCCCGAGTGCCTTGCTGCTAAAGCAGACGGGCACATATGATTGGCAGGGGCTTGCCGGTTTGCTTGTATGTGAACGAGCATGATCTCAGAGACTGCCTAGTATATACTTCCGAGCCCTGTTGCATAGTGCAGATCAACGGCATGATTGTGTGTTTTGCTGATTTATTGGGATGTGAAGCAGTTTTCGTTCGCGAACATGGGTGCTTTGCGCATGGATGCATTATCAAACATACGGTGCAGACCCTACATGCATCTTCTAAGCATGTATGTGGACTAATGTGTAATAGTTTGTATATGTTTAATGCATATGCTCTGTTATGTGCACTGCATGCATGTATGCTGTGTTCTGAGAGATGAGTCTATCTGTCATCCCGTTTCTGTCTCGTCTGACACCCCAGCAGTGTCCTTGCCCTGTTGCAGGCCGTTAAAGGCCAGCAGTGCCACAACATTCGTCTCAGCGCAGAGCACTCAGCTTCCGTCAAGATGCATGATTCGCAGCTTTCGGGATTTTTTGGGCTTTCACAATTCTATGACTTTGGGAAATGCTTGTTGCAGCTGCCAGGTGATAGATTTGAACGAGGCGGCCACAAGGTGGTGTTACCCTCAAACCTTCTGCGAGTTTTCGTGCTGGGGTTAGCAAAGATTAGCGCATGCGGCGTCGCAGGTATCGCGTGCAAGGCTTCGTTATGATTGGGCTCGTTTGGGAATATGTCGGTCCGGCCGACAATTCGCATCTGGTTGCTTACCAGGCCCTTTGGAAGTTGTCGCGGTCCTGACCTGCACCTGTATAATTTTCCAAGGTTTAGATAGCGCCGAGATCACTTCTGGAGCAGGTCATGCAGAAATACTCTGCTGCCCCTGAACAACCTGTGTCGTCTGCTCAGCAACTGATCAGCTCGCGAATCGCAAACACTTGTGTGAATTGGCTTCTTCGGGTTCTGTTCGATGAGCTTGGCATCCTCGTTTGTGTGTAATTGGTGAAGCGGGGAGTGAATGGGGTCTGACTCCAACCCTTGTCCATTGCTGCAATTGCATCTGGTCAGCACGCAGAATTTATGCGATTTGGACCGTTTGTTCTAGCGGTTACGTGTCCGCGCATCACCCGAGGGCGGATCGTGCGACCTTTTTCCGGTCTGAGATCATTGGCGAGGCCAGGCGAGGTTCAGGCTGTTAGGCAGCAGAATCGGGTCAAAAGCCAGTGTCATTCAGGTTGTGACCATTACCTACCCAGATGGCTCCGGTCCATTTGACGTGGGTGAGTCCAGTGATATGATGTATGCAATTGGACTGTGGGTCGGGATTACACTTCTGTCCATAGCCTAGGTCACGATCAGAGGCTGGATAGAGTCATGACCTTGGCTGACTTTCGGTGAGTGGCAGCATTACCTCCTGTGTTCTTTCTGTTGATGAAACTCGAGTTGCCTGACCTGTTAGGGCATGCCGCTGATTTGTGCTAGTTTCTGTGTGAGTGAAATCGCTCGCCTTCCCGCAGCGGAGCGGCTCTCGGTAGCCAGACGAAAACAGCAGAGCATGCCGTGCAGGCTAGTTTTGGCAGCTTACTTTCGGCGCATCATTCGCATAGGTGGCGCGGAGCAGGGCATGAGTGAAGCAAATCAGCAAGCAGCGGCGCAAGATGCTAGCGGTGGCACAATGGGCGGTGATAGCCGTGATGATCAAGGCGATAATCGACAGCAGCAGCAACCGAATGCATGGTGGGTTTACACAAATTATGATGCCTACCGCAATAGTGGCCATACGTGGCCAGGTGATGTTTGGCAGCATCGAGGCTGGGCTGCCGACGGCGGCTGGTGGACCGGCCCTTGTTGAAGATCGGGAGCGGCAGGTTGGAGTAGGGACAACCAGGATCGTTCATGGTCTAGTTGGGCAGGAGATCAGTCAGCCGGGGAAAACAATTCGAGGGGCACGGCACCTGAGGATGAGGGCAGCACGCAGCATAGGGCCTCCGTCCAGTCAGGAACACAGTCTACTGAGGCCACGGCCTCAATGGATGATCATGATCATGACGGAGTTGATGGTCGAGATCCGAAGGACAGTGATGTGAGCAGTGCCTCGGGAAAGAAGGAAACGGCAAAGACTGGCAAGGACTACGTGCCGGAGTACAACGGCTCCACGCCTAGGAGAAAGCACGAGCGGAGGGTCAAGTTGTTTGAGGCATCGACCGGGATAGACGAGTCGTGTAGGGCGCAGGAACTTATGGAACGACTCAGTGGAGTAGCATGGCTTGCGATGGAATCCTTGGACTTGTTGGACCTCAAACATCCTAAAAGCGTCGAGCGACTCTTAGCACACTTGTGGCAGGAACTCGAGCCGCTCGAGTACCTCCGCATCTTCTGCACGCTCGCCGATTTCTACAAGAACTTCCGAAGGACTCCGGGCCAAGAGTACATAGCTTACGATATGGAATTTCGGAATCACCTCAAGAGATTGGAGGAGATCGGTGCCAAGATCGAAGGGCTTACCAAGGCCTACTGGTTCATTGAGAAAGCAGGGCTCTCGGGTGATCTTCGGAAACAAGTGGTGGCGGCCGCTGGGGGGGAGTACGATTACAATAAGCTCAACAAGGAGGAAGACGGCAGCCACAGCCCCCCATCGACCAACCGACAATGGAAACCGCGAAGCCTCCTCGGCAGGTACATGCTACCCCAGATGATAGCCTGGATGGACCGGACAAGGACGAGATGGAGGACGCAGGTGCGGAGGCCGAACACCTCGAGGGAGAGTTAGAAGTGCTGCTGACACAGGCAGCCAAGAAGAGGGCTCAGATTGAGAAGGCTCGTGGATTCAACAAGATTGAGAACCCTGAAGATCGTGAGAAGCGGATCAAGAGCATGAAGGAGCGCATGTCATGTTCAGCGTGTAAGGCTCATGGCAAGACGGTGTATGGACATTGGCATGGAGATGCTGCATGCCCTTACCATCGTGATCATAGAACATCCGACAAGAACGTTTTGGCCGTTATAGAGGAGCAGCTTAGTCACAGCGAATCGGATCAGGACGAGCTGTTCGGCCCCACGGGCGTGTACATCGCCACCGTGGAGGGCGACGACCAGGGCCTGGCGGATGATACTGAACGCGGTTTTTGCGCAGGGACATGGAGAGCATGAGAGTGATGAAGACGAGGAGATGATTCCCGTTTGGCAGGAGCCTAATCCCCCTGTGGTTCGGCGACCGAGGGATATGGATGTGGAGCTGCCCCGACTGAATCAGTGCAAAGCCGTTTTTCCAGTGAGGGTGTGTCGTTTGAGGTTCCCCCAGGTCGCCGAGTGAGTGAAGCTGTGAGACGTGGGCTAGTCAAAGCCCACTGCAACCTGGGGCACCCTAGCATCGCCGATCGAAGCCGCTGGATGGATGGGGTGCATGACATGTGCACATGGTAGGCAGCCTGCTACTCATAGGGTGTCTAGTATACCTCCATGTCGAGTCACATTCGGCGACGAGGTGCAACTGGATTGCATTTGCATTCATGACTCTGACAAGCAGCCGCACTGGTTTCTTTTGGTGATAGACAGGGCTACTTCATACCACATTGTCGAACTTCTCAGAGATCATTCGCCGGCTGAGTTGTTGAGAGGAGTTGATCGGGCTTGGATGGAGTGGGCCGGACCCCCGTTGCGAGCTACCACCGATCTTGAGGGCGGCTTTCAGGGTAAAGAGTTTTGGGAAAGCCTGAGTGCAAGCGGATGCAGTCTGAGTGCAATTGCTGGAACTGCGCAACAGGGCAAGATTGAGAGGCACAACCGCACGGTTAGGACATGCTTATCAATACCATACGACACACTCAGGCGAAAGGTCGCGAGGAGATGAGAAAGCTTGCCAGGGAAGTTGCTTGTGCAAAGAACAGCCCCGTCCGTGAACATGGATGGTCAACCGTTGGGCGGGAACTCCGTATGTTTGGGGAGTTACATCACAACGGAAATCCAGGTTCCTATCGTCCTTCAGTGGGTGAAAAGGGCAGCGATGTGGCCATCCGCACGAGATACAGGTACCATGCTAATCTTGAACACATCAAAACTCAGGCTAGGCAGATGTTGCTGAAGACCGTCCATCATCGTACCCGCAAGTTGCCTGTTCCTAAGATCGGGCAGATGGTTTTCGTTTGGAGGGATCAAGGAAGCAAGAATCGCGAAAGCCAGAGCAAGTGGGTAGGTCCAGGATTCATCGTTGGCCTTCAGGATAGGAACGCATGGGTTGCCTGCGGAGGAAGGTGCTTCCTCGTCGCTGGGGAGCATCTTCGGGAGGCAGTAGGAGATGAGAAACATTTTGGTGAGCCTCAACTTCAGAAAGCTATGGCTTTGTTTAAGAAGGTTCCTAAGGAAGCCACTTACGAGGACTTGTAGGACAGGATGAGCCAGAGCTTCTCGAAGAGGATCCCCTTGTGAGGAGGACGATGAAGGCCAAGGGCTCTCTCAGGAGTAGGCCAGCCCCAGGAATCGGGTTGGGTGGCATGCTGATTCACTTGAAAATCCTGTACTTGTTTCTCACAAGGTCTGGGCCTTCAGAACTCCTGAGTCTAGGTATGCTCCGGACAGGTTTCCATTCAGGACTTCTTGGGCTTATGCTGGTGGTCAGTGGAAGCGTCTCGAACATGAGGTGAAGTGGATGGAGTTAGAAGATCATCATCAGTTTATTCCAGAAGGTCCGGCAAGCATGCTGATCACGATTTTTCAAAATCGTACTCGCAAGGATAGCTGTCTAGACTACGTTCCTGTGAGTGTCAAGCGACGGAAGGGACAGGTGCTTGAATCTCATCGCGTTAATGCTGTTCTTCAGGATAGGGGGAATACAAAGAAGTCAAACCAAGCCCCGTCGGATGATGGAAAAGGAGATCCCCTTTGAAATGATCCCTGAATGTGATCGTGAGTTGCATCGCGCCGCCGAGGAGAAGGAGTTGGCTAGACTACAAGAGTTGCGAGGTCTTGTCTTGAGCAGAATAGGCAAGTTGAGAAAGACAAACCACAAAGACTCCTCCCGAGCCGATACGTGTTCAGGAATAAACATGCCGGGTGGAAGGACAGCGCGGGAGAGACCTTCCCGTGAAAGCCAAGGCCAGATTATGCCTTCAGGGGCATCTCTGTCCCGATAGCGAAACGGGCAAACTCCAGGTAGATTCGCCCACCATCGAGAGGGTCTCGACCATGATCTTTCTTCATTTGGTGGTCAGCTTTGGATGGACCAAGAACTGGTGTATAGGAGACATTTCTAATGCCTTTCTTCAAGGGGCTCCTTTGGAAAGGACAGAAGTCATGTACATGAGGCAGCCTAAACAAGGATTGGGTGGCTTGGTCCCCGGACAGATCTTGAAGCTTCTCAAGCCGGTGTACGGCAGGCCAGATGCTCCTAGAGCATAGTACAACGAGCTGTCGCGAATTCTGCAGTCCGACCTGGGGTTTCAGAAGTCTGCTGTAGACCCAGCTCTGTTTTGTCTTAGGGATTGTCAAGGCCGATTGTTGATGACGTTATGATTTGCCATGATGGATCTGAAGAAGGCAAAAAGGTGGCAAACAGGTTGCATGAGCGTTTCCCATTCGGGACTTGGATGCAGGTGTCGGAGCAACCTTCCGGAGTTACTTACTGTGGTAAAGAGATTCGGATAAGCTCAGAGGGATCGTGAAGAATGCATTCTCTTATCTCAGGACGCTTTTGTAGAAGGGAGGCTGCAGCCGATGCGAATCGATCCTAGGAGGACAAAGGATCTTGAAGCTCGGGCCACAGAGACTGAGGTGACCGATTTGTCGGTCAGTCGTGGGGAGCCTACAGTGGTTCTCAGTGCAGAGTCGGCCCGATCTTGCGTTTGAGTGTAACCAGCTTCAGAAGCGCATAGGTGACCTTCGGGTGAGAGATCTCCAGAGAGCTAATCGGGCCGTGAGGGAGGCAGTGAAGAATCGGTTTGAGATCGTCTTCAGACCTCTCGGAGCCGATGCCGATATCGTCGCGTTTTGTGGGCGTCGAGATCGATGAGCAGGAATGCGATGACGTTCTCCAGTCTAGCTCCGACAAGAAACTCGTCTATTCTCAAAAAGGGGTGTGCCTCGGATTCGTGAAGAGAGGAAGCACTTTAACAGGAGATAGGGCTCATCTCAACCTCATCGATTGGAGGAGCGCCACGAATCGGAGGGTGGTCGAGTCGTCTTTCGCGGCAGAGACCTGTGGAGCCCTGATGGGTCATAATATGGTTCGGTTCGCTCAAGTTCTTATCTCAGAGATTCTTTATGGATCAGAAGTTATCTCTGCGATCGAGGATGACGGCTGGCAAGATTTGTGTCCTGTCACATTGATCACGGATTGTAAGAGAATCTACGACACGGTTCATAAGGATGGTCAGCATGTCAGTGAGAAATGTGCACGCCGTGCTTCTGCGACAACTTTTGTCTACCACAGAGAGCGGCCTCGGTAAAGCCAAATTACTTTGGGTCCCGACTCGTTGTCAATTAGCGAATGGTCTTACGAAGGCCAATCGGGGCGGTGATCGAGGCATGCTCTTTCACGAAAGGGCTTTGCGGCGGGGAAAACCCCCTGTACAGCTAGCAGGTCAGAAGAGTATTGATACCAGTGTTGATGAAACTCGAGTTGCCTGACCTGTTAGGGCATGCCCTGATTTGTGTTAGTTTCTGTGTGAGTGAAATCGCTCGCCTTCCCGCAGCGGAGCGGCTCTCGGTAGCCAGACGAAAACAGCAGAGCATGCCGTGCAGGCTAGTCTTGGCAGCTTATTTTTCGCCGCATCATTCGCTCTTTCGGCTTTGCCTCGTTCTGAGGTCGGACGAGCTGCACATGGTGGACTCAAGGAGCCTTTCCGCTTGGAAGGCATTTGATTGCGTCGTGGCTTCCGTGATGGGCCTGTGACCCTTTGTGAGGGCAGCAGCTTCACCGACCTCTTTGACTTCAATTTGGCTTTGAGGGATGGCCGCGCGACATTTCACAGGAGACGGGTCCAGGGGCGGAAACAGACCGTGTTCTGTTTCGCCCCCGAAGGAAGCTGTCGCTTCTGTTGCGGGATGTCGAGATGACCAAGGCTGTCGTCAGGCAGGCCAAGGCCGGCTGCCCGTTGGCATGCCAAGCAAGGTTGTCTTTGAATCTGTCAGAGCCGAGAAACCTGCAGGAAAGAAAAAAGGAGCAGCGAGCTTCCAAAGTGAAGAAGGAGCATCAAGCAATAAATGTTCTGCCGAGGAAACTGAATCGAACAATGTAGACTCAGAGAGAGAGTGGGAGAGAGATACATGCATCCTCATATTCGTCATCGCATACTATATGGCCTTAGCCCACAAGGTGCATTGTACTCGTACTTCACACCCCTGCTCCCGCGTAAAACGTGCGAGTTGGCAATCTTGCCCGCGGGTCTTAACCGACCCCGAAGCCCGAGAGAGAGAGAGAGAGAGAGAGAGAGAGTATGCGTGTGGGGGGGTTAGCGACCGCTACCCCTCCTGGCCCGGTAGAGAGAGAGAGAGAGAGAGAAAGGGCCGAATCTTTCTACTTACTCTTTTCACATGGTGTCCCTAGTTTCCCTTTTTGCTGTCTTTAGGATACACAGCCAAAAGCTTCATCGGGTATTTCCCCATGTAGCCACTGCGATCAGTTCTTGACTTTTGGTAGGTTCTGATGGGGCTTACTGGTTGTTGTTCAGGTTGTTTGGATTCACCCCGGAACGGATTGCGCACTGCGGTTACCAGTACCCCCTTGCGATTCTGATTTCACACTTCCTCAAGCCTGTACAGCTCTCAGCCACGTCGGGGGACGTTCCTCGTTTTGCAATCTTATCCTTGTTTCCCTTTGTTGCACTGCATTTGTATGTCACCCAAGTGGCTTTGTCCCCACCAGAACGGTCGGGGGCGCAGCTGCGCGCGGACTAGGGACCCCTGGCCCACGGCCCTGGCGAAAGAAAGAGAGAGTCAGAGAGAGAGAGTGTGTGTTTGTAGAAATCTGTGCTCCTAAAAATGGTTGTTCAAGGGCTTGGCACCGCTTGTGTCGGAACGGTAGTCTTGGAAATACGAAGAAAGCAGGGCGGCTGACTGTCCATGCAAAAAGACATCCGGTCTGCTCAGTCGAACGTACCTGCAAACCTGGCTTCACTCCACAGTGTTTGTCAAGACGCCTTGAGATCCAAGAGAACAAGACGAATGACAGCTGATGATGTTCGCACTTTTCCGCAGAAACCCAATTCGATAAACGAAACGTGATGCGCAGAAAAACAGTGAGAATGAACCAAGGGAAGACAACATGACAATCTGCTCGATAGGATGTGCCTGAAAGGGGTGTTTGCTTTTGCGCGCGTGAGTGTGTGCATGGGTGTGTTGGTGTGTAGGTGCGTGGGTGTGTCGGTGTGTCGGTGTCTGGGTGTCTGGCTGCGTGGGTGTGCGGGTGTGTGGGAGCGGGGGTGCATGGGTGCGTGCGTGCGCGTGTGTGGACATTCGTGGGTGTGCGTTGTGCTTCCTCATGGAAGTCTGCCCCTGTCACCACCAAGTACGTTTAGCGATTTTCTACGTGCAAAACTTGGATTTGCGCACGTTTAACTTTGTGTGTTGTTGCTGTGAAACATCATCCTTATGCGGCCTCTGCGTCGTTGCATGGCAGCCAAGCTGTTTTGCAATAACGAATCCGACTGCTCACGGTGCACATCTAAAGCTTTTTTGTCATCCTCTGGCCTCTTTTCCTTATGAACCTTTCTGCGTGGACATACGTGTTGCTGCAGTGCAGTTCTCGCTCACGCACGATAGTGTTTGCAGGTCAGGAATATTGCCGGTTCTTGGATGCCTGCAACTGGGTTTTCTCTCGGTGGGAATTGGGCTCCCTCTAGTTCTCGCATGTTCTCGCTCTAGTTTTGTGCTCCCGGCTTGATTGCATGTCTTTATGACTTCTGCCATGTTGCACGAGCCAAGACATCACGATATTCCCCATGTATTGGCATGCAATTGCTTTGAGGATAGCGCTGCACCTTGGGTAAGCGAGTGCCCGGTTTTGGCTAGTTGAAGTTCACACCAAGAAAGTTTGGTGCAAGAAACTGCAGTTGCTTGAAACTTCATGCTCTCGGCTCTGCTGTGTGGGGGAACTGAAGAGCCTGAGGGAGCAGCCATTCATTTTGTGTATCACTTGTGTCATGGAGTTGGAGGGCATGTCTTCTGATCAGAAGCATTCCTGCTAGGACAAGAAGAAATCTGGCCAACGACGCCAGAAGCTGTCCATAATTTGATCGCGCGCGAAAACACTCGAAAAGATGGGTGTTTCTGCAACAATCTTCTCTGCATCGCACCCACCCGCGGTGAAAGAGGATTTTCGAATCAGTCATGTTCGGGAGACAGTGAGCCAGATCTCTCATGCTGATGCCGTTTCCAGGAACGACCAGCCAGTGAAAGAACCAATCACAGTGGAGCCACGGTAAGTTGTGATTGCAAGTGGCACTCGACCAGCAACATCAAAAACCCAATAATTGCAGGACCTTTGCTGCAGCAGTAGAGTAGCCATAGGGGCCTTAACGAGCTCTGTACATCAGGCTTAAGCAGATGGTTTGATTCGTGTGAATTCATTGACGGCCATGACGGATCCCCGAAAAGAGTATATTGTCCAGTGCATCATCAGCGTGCTGAACATTCCACGCAACGAATTCCGAAGCAACACAACTTCCAATACTGCTTTGGAAAAATTTCTGGATCATCCAAACGAGAAGATCCTCCAGGCCATTGAGAACGATTCAGGGGACACATCCAAGCGGACTGTGACGTTCCAGCTTGGCTTCTCCAGCTATGCGGAGGGACTGCCAGAGATGCACTTCGTGAAGACCTCTTATGAGCCCTTGACAGAGGCAAACATCTCTAGGCTCGTAATGGTGTCGTCACTCAGAATGTCTGCTGTCCGCAGCCTGTACTACAATGTGCATGAAGTTTACATGCCACTCTTGGTGGAGACCAAGGAAGGAACTGATGGGCTTGAAGGCCGTCTGACAGACAGCTTGGTGGAGCTGGATGCTGGCCTGAAGGCATCTCTTCGCCGTGGACTCCGAAGTCGGAATGCTGGCGAGTTTGATGACAACGATATGTCAGGGATCGTCACGCCAGTGGATGAGGTTCACTTCTGGGAAGAATTAAAGAATGCTACCGGCGTAGGCGATGCTGCAGTAGACCGCGCCAGCAAGTTCTCAGATGCCCTTGCGCCCATTGCATCCGACTTGGATGATTTAACGAAGAAGACGTTTCCCCAATTGCTTGAACTTGTTGAGACCCTCATGGACTCACTGGATTCCTTATGGCAGTGTGACGTGGCGCCTCAATATCCAGCAGCGAGGATGCTTCACTTCTTGAAAGTGATTGCCGGTGCTCTTGGTCGGTGTGTGCAATCCAGATTGAACAGTCTGAACGTGTGGACATCATCCTTCTCCCAGGTGTCCAAGCACATCCGAGAAGGGCACAAAGTTTGTGAGCGCTGGAACGAGGTCACCGTGGATCTGACGGATGTACAATGGAGGTCAAGCGACAATAGATGGGAAGGTGAAGCCTACAAGGATCCCTTCCTCACGAATCTTGCTGGTCGGATCCAAGAGGTTAGTCAACTGCGCGGGCAGCACGACCAAATCCTGAAGCTCCTCAGCGAGGATGAGCTCAAAGCGATGCAAATTGAGAGTTGCTTCGAACCCTTCTTGAAGTTGTCTGCCTTCAGCTACAACGACTACACCGTGCCAGCCTGGCGAACTGCCCTTGCAGAATACGAAGCGCGAATGGCACCGGTGGAAGCTCAAGTTGCAGAACGTCTCCGTGCAGAGCTCTTCACCAATACATCCAATCCAGCCCAAACTGTACGAGTCTTCCAAAGATACCAAGATCTTCTGGAACGCCGCAACATCCGGCAGTCCTTGACCAATGAACGTGAGAGGCTGCTTACAGAGTTAGACGACTTTCTCGGCCGAGTTCAGGCAGAGCTTGAGACTTTTGATTCCAGTAACTTGCCAGCTGGTCGTGGCCTTAGTTTGCATGCACGGAAGATGGTTTGGGTAGAGCAGCTGCGGAGCAAAGCGGATCTGGCAGCTCGGCCGCTCGCCGGTTTCTTGAAGGATTTGCACTCGGCAGGCAAGGTTGGCAACACCTATAAAAAGGTCCGTGCAGAATTGAAGGAGTTTCGAAACAGAGCCTACAAAGATTGGTGCGATGAAGTGGAGTCGCAACTGAAGGATCCTGAGGATCCCATTGCTCTTGAAATGAACAGCCGCGTGATGGACTTTGACACCGCACAGCAGGGAGCATTGAAAATCACATACTCCGAGCGACTGATAGAGCTTGTGAAGGAGGCACGGATCTTTGAGCAGTTGGGCTGCAACGTGCCGAACAAAGTCAAGCTGGCAGTGCAGGATGGTCTGAAGTTCTATCGCTTTGCCGTGCAGCTAAAGCAAGTCTGCAACTTCTACAACACACTTTCGGCAGAACTGCTCCCCTCGCAAAAGCTGATGGTCCTACAGCCAGCTCTTGCCTTTGAGCAGCTCTTCAATGAGAAGAGCGGAATGAAGAAAGTCCAGTGGAACAAGTTTGACCAGTTGGAGACATTCACCCGAAACGTCAAAGACGGTGCAGAGCGCCTACGAGCCGTCAACCGGCGCCTTCGAAACGGCCACACCCAAGTTTCGCAGGAAGTTGTGCAGTTGGCAAACATCAGCTTGCTACGTCAGCGCGACCAGTGGAAGCAGAAACTGGCACAGATTCAGAAGGCCATCGATGCCACCATTGGAGCTTGTGGGTGCCAAATTCCAGATGCAAAGCCATGGAAGGCTCACTGGGATTTCCAGATATTCAAAATCATGGAAGTTCAGTACAGGTTCGGCTTGGAAAGTCTCAACGAAAACTTGCCGGAGATGAAGGCGGATTTGATCCTGGCCCAGAAACAGCTGAAACTTAAGCCACCTTTGGAGGAGTTAAAGTCTTTGTACTTCAAGGAGATAAAGTCCTTCATATCACTGCCACTTCAATTTAAAGGCCTGGATGGTGCTCCACATGTGTATAAGGCAATGCCCGATCGCAATGCAGAGGGCATCGCAGTCGTTTTCCAGAAGGCAGATGGGCTGTTCCAGCGAGTGCAGCAGCTCCAGAACTCGTTTTCGCCATGGCTTGTGGTGGGGTTGATGCCTGAGCGAGTCCAAGAGCTCGTGGAAGAGCTGACGGACCCGAAGGACTGGGACCTCAACTTCAGAGCCATCAAGGCGAAGCGGAAGGAGATGGACAAGATTCCAGACACCGTGAAGATAGACTGCTTCACAATCAGCACAGTGGTGCTCAAGTCTGTGATTGAAGATCAACTTGAGCGCTTGAGCGATGCATTGGTCATTGCACTGCGGCGCAAGGCATCTGACGAGGCCAAAAGTGTGATGCAGTTTTTAGAGCAAGCCTTGGAGAAGCTAAATGTCCGTCCGGACACGGTGCAAGAACTTGGCAAAGCCCAAGCCGATGCGGCGATTTTGATGGAGGAACAGTCAACTTGGAAGAAGCAACTCGATCAGGCTGAGGAGAAGAACAAGCTTCTTAAAACAGTTGGCACAGGCATTGACATGAGTGAAGTGCAGAACAAGTGGGAAGATTTCCTCATTCGCTTAGAGGCCTTTGAGCAGCTGGCAAATGACTTGCGCGAAGAGTTGCGAGGCAAGATGGACCAGCGCATTGCCCAGATGAACAGCGACATTGACAAATTTGCTTCCCGCTGGCAGTCGTTAAAGCCGAAGACGGCAGATGACTGCTCGATTGAGGAGGCAAAGAAGAATGCGCAACAGATGCAGGAATGGCAATCAGAGTGGCAAGCCCTGAGGGAACAAATGACAGTGTTGCAGGGCGACTGTGCGGACTTCGGGCTGCCCCCGCCTGAACTGCAAAACATCACAGATGTGGAGGAGGACTTGAACCGGCAGCAAGCCAGCTGGAGCCTCTTCGAGGAGTTTACAACACAGTACGAGGAGTTGCTCCTGCAGACTTGGCTTGAATTGAGACCCCGGCTCTTCAGTCTTCAGGATTTGGCACACAACTGGCTGGCACGACTCCGAGAAGTTCCCAGGGATCCCGTGACGCACATGCTGTCGCAACAGGTGCAGAGGCTCAATGCCGCGCATCCGGCCCTGAAGGCGATGACGGGCGAGCCTTTCGAGAAGGATCATTGGAAGATTCTCTTTGGGCTGTTGAAACTGCCTGCCGACACCAAGCTCGAGGCTCTCACTTTTCGCGTGCTGGCCGAAAGGCTGGACATCATCGTGGAAAAGGTGGACGAGCTCAAAGAATTAACCGCTCGTGCCATAGGAGAAGTCACAATCCGAGATGCCGTCATGGAGGTGTCCGCTTGGTTCGAACAGGCCGAATTCAATTTCATGGATCATGCTGTCAGGGGAGGATTCGTCCCGCTGATAAAGGATTGGAAAGACTTGATGTCAGAAGTGTCGGAGAAACAAAACCTCTGCGGCTCTTTGAAGGACTCGAGATTTTTTGGGCCCTTCAAAGATCAAGTCGACAAGTTTGAGGAGAAGCTAACCCTGCTGGACGAGCTGCTGCTGTGCATGAACAAAGTCCAGCGGAAGTGGGTCTACTTGGAGCCAATTTTCGGTCGAGGCTCCTTGCCTCGGGAGAAGGAGCGCTTCGACAAAGTGAATGGCCAGTATCGGCAGATCATGAAAAATGTGGGTGCCGCCAAGAAGGTGAACTATCTCTGCACGGTCCGAGGCTTGAAGGAGCAGTTCGTGACACTTTCTGACCAGTTGGAGCGGTGCCAGAAGGCTTTAAACAGCTTCCTGGAAGAAAAGCGTTCAGCTTTCCCGCGCCTCTACTTTATTGGAGATGAAGACTTGCTCGAGATCCTCGGTCAATCAAGCAACCCTGAAGTTATCCAAGCCCATCTGAAGAAGCTCTTCGCTGGCATCGCAACAGTGGACTTTGATCCGAACATAACACGTATCGTTGCCATGAACAGCTCTCTGAAGGAAAATGTGCCACTTGGGAATGCAGTTGTTGTCCGAGAGGGTGAGGATCCTTTACCGGTTGAAGAGTGGTTGTCCAACCTCTCCAACGAGATGTTTTCCACACTTGCAGTGCAGCTGCAGGGATGCTATGCCCAGTCCGAAATGGACATGCAGCAGTTCGAAAAGTACCCGTCGCAATTGTTGTGCCTGAGTGCAAACATCCATTTCACCCACAACATTGAAAGGTACATGAGCAACGGGCAACTGCTCCAACTCAAGGGGGACTTGCAAAGCCAGCTGACCTCCATGACATCTCTTTCTTTGGACGGGGCCTTGCCACAGGCGAAATTGAAAGCCCTGATCTTGGATCTGATCCACAACATCTCCGTCCTAGAGGATTTGCTGGTGCACAAAGTACAGAAGGTGTCCGAGTGGAGCTGGTACAGACAGCTTCGCTACTACCTGAAGCAAGGAGCTGGCCCGGAACAGAAGCCCTGCAGCGTTCGCATGCTTGAGTGTGAGCAGAGCTACTCCTTTGAATACCAGGGGAACGCCCCGAAGCTTGTGCACACACCACTCACGGACAAATGCTACTTGACGCTGATGCATGGCCTGCATCTTGGATACGGCGGAAATCCATACGGCCCTGCTGGAACTGGCAAGACAGAGTCAGTGAAGGCCCTCGGCTCCTGTTTGGGACGACAGGTCCTAGTGTTCAACTGCGATGAGGGAATCGACTTTCAAGCTATGGGCCGAATCTTCGTTGGCTTGGTCCGCTGTGGCGCATGGGGCTGCTTCGATGAATTCAACCGCTTGCTGGAGGAGCAGATGTCGGCCATCTCCCAGTCAGTGCAGTTGATCCAGGCAGCCATCAAGAACAGTCACAGCACCGTTCACTTGCTTAATCGCGATGTGCCCGTCAATCACAACGCTGGGATTTTCATTACGTTGAATCCCGCTACGAAAGGCTATGGCGGCCGACAGAAGCTGCCAGACAACCTCAAGCAGCTCTTTCGCCCTGCGGCTTGGCATGCTAGCTGTACTCATTGATACGATGAACGGTTTTGGGTAGGAAACCGAAACGCCCCAGGCCCCTTCAATGAAAGTCGTAGAGCGAGGGCATGGGGGCACGGCGTGATGAGGTGGCCATGAGCGTGCCCGACAACGAGCTGATCGCAGAGGTCATGATGTTTGCGGAAGGGTTCATGAGCGCAAAGGTGTTGGCACAGAAGATTGTTGCTTTGTTCCTTCTGTCACGGCAGCTACTGTCGTCACAGCAGCATTACGACTGGGGCCTTCGAGCCCTGAAGCCGATCCTGACTCTGGCTGGCCGACTCCTACAAGAGACGAAAGCTGAGCAAGCAGAGCCGCTTCGAGAAGATGAGGAATCTGTGATTTTGTTGAAGGCAGTCAGGATGAATACGCTCTCAAAGCTGACTTTCGCAGATTCAAAGCGATTTCAGGATTTGTGTGTGGACTTATTTCCTGGAGTTAATGTGAAAGACATCGAGTATAAGGAGCTCGAGGCAGTGATTCGCGAAACGATGCGTGAGATGAGGCTTGCAGAAATCGATTCACAGATCTACAAGATGCTGCAGTTTCATGAAGCATGTCAACAGCGCATGGGTGTGGGCATTGTTGGGCCTTCAGGCTGTGGCAAGAGCACAATTTGGAAGGTACTTGAGGCCGCCTACAAGAAACAGGGAAAGAAGTATGTCGTGCATGTGATGAACCCTAAGTCGATGCACAGGATTCGCTTACTTGGCCACATGGACCACGACACACGTGAATGGTTTGATGGCGTCCTCACCGCCAGTGCAAGGAAAGTCATCAAAGAGCCATCGACAACCCACAATTGGATCGTGTGCGACGGCGACATCGATCCTGAATGGATAGAATCGCTGAACAGCGTTTTGGATGACAACAAGCTTCTGACAATGCCCAACGGAGAGCGCATCCAGTTTGGATCGAATGTGAATTTCGTTTTCGAAACTGATCATTTGCGGTTTGCATCTCCTGCCACGATCAGCCGCTTGACGATGATCTTCCTTTCTGAAGAAGATGTCGATGTCAAACCTCTTGTAACTTCTTGGATCCTGAAGCAGCCAGAAGAGCAGCAGGGCCAGCTTGAGAGTTGGTTCGACGAGCTCTTCTACAGGGCTTTGGACTGGCTGTACAAGGGTCCCCGTGAGATGGCGATCGAAACAACTCGGATGGGCATGGTCAGCAATGTTCTCGGTCATCTCAGCAAGGCCGAGGGTGAGGCTGCTGTGACCGTGCACGATGAAAGCCCAGGAATTTCCAAGCAGAGCTTTTTGCTCGCGATATGTCGTGGACTGGGAGGCAACCTGTCAGAAGATGATCGTGCTGCACTGACGCGTGAGGCTTTCAAATGGTCGAACGAGAACATTCCGGATCCAAGCCAGCCACTTCACTGCCAGGTCGTCGAGTCCTTGATCGTTGGTTACCAGGTTTCTGCAGGCACCGAAATTTCTCTCGAGGACGTTAAGCGGGCTGCAGTGTTGCCTCCATTGGTTCCAACCGCCACGGTGTTGCGCAACATGGATCTTTTCTCGACTTGGCTAGCTCAGGAACAGCCTTTCCTTGTCAGTGGTCCGGAGGGTGCTGGCAAGAACTTGCTGATCCGTCACGCCATTCACCGCCTGCAGAACGAGTCGGATGCTGCTTTGAATGTCGCAGTCTTAAACTGCAATGCACAAACATCGTCCAAAGATGTACTGCAGAAGTTACGTCAGTTCTGCGCGATCTCCACCGGCACCACGGGTCGGATCTACAGGCCACGGGAAGGCAGGCGCCTGGTATTGTATCTGAAGGATATTAACTTGCCCACACCGGATAAGTACGACACTTCTGAAATCATCATGTTCTTGCAGCAGGCGGTGATGCACAAGGGCTTTTATGATGATGACTTGGAGTTTGTGTTGCTGGAGCATATTCAAATAGTAGCTTCTATTGCACCAGCCAGCACACTCGGTCGTCACCGTCTAGCGACGCGCTTCACGGCAAATGTCAGAGTTTGCTCAATTTCATACCCGAGCTCAGAGGAGCTGGTCGAGGTCTACACGCATTTTCTGCGTGCAACTTTCACATCACCGGACTGGCAGAATGTGGCCGATCGAAGCCATGGCTTGTGCGAGAAGCTGGCAGAGGCAATGGTTGACATTTACGCCAGCATGAAAGCCAAGTTTACCATGGATGATCACGAGCACTATTTGTTCAACCCCAGAGACTTGACACAATGGGTGCTTCAGCTGCTGAGGTACGAAGTGATGTCCGTCGAGAGTCTTGTAGAGGCCTGGGCGTATGAAGCCACCCGAATCTTCCGTGACAGACTCGTGGGCGATGAAGCCAAATCACATTTTGATGCGTTGCTCAGAAATGCGCTGATACAGTATGTCGGTGTGGACGTGGAGGTGGATAAGCTGATGTTCACGGCGATGCTCACTCTGAATGAGGAAGGAGTGCCCAGTGGTGACATGAAGAAGGTCTCGCCTGAAGACTACACGAAGATGGTCAAAGATGGCTTGAAGTCCTATCAGCGTGAGGTTAAGGATTTGGAAATTGAACTCGTGCCAGAGGTTCTTGAGCAACTCAGTTGGATGGATCGTGCACTTGCCGCACCCGTTGCGAATGATCTCTTGGTCGTGGGACGCTCCGGGGGTGGCAAGCGCTCCGTGATCTCCCTGTTGGCCCACATGCATCGCTTGGCGGTGTTCAGCCCTGCGCCTGCACGGCGTTATGGTGACAAGGAGTGGAAGCGGGACCTGAAGGCGGTGATGCAGATGACGGGCGTAGAGAAGCAGCACACGATTCTGTTCTTGGAAGACCATCACTTGCTAAAATCTGAGTTCCTGGAATCAATCAACTCTTTGCTTAGTGCAGGTGACGTTCCTGGTATTTGGACACCCGAGGAGCTGGAACCATTGTTAGCACCCCTGAAGGAGGAATGGGCTGCATCTCAGGGCAGGGGAGGTGGCGCAAGGACACCGTTCGAGTATTTCTGCAACCAAGTGCAACAGCGCCTCCATATCGTGCTCTCCATGGATCCGAATCACCCCCACTTCTTGCCGTATTGCGCCGCAAATCCGGCCTTGTTCTCATGCACGACGGTTCTTTGGTTGGATGAATGGTCTGAGCAGAGCAAGACGATCATCGCACAAAGAATTCTGGGCGAGATGTTGTCTCAGAAAAACCTGGGATCCCTGTTGCAGGACATCCATGCCACTCAAGCTAAGGCTTCTCCGAGGCATTACATCACGCTTCTTCAGACTTGCCATGCCATGTACTCGAAGAAGATTTCCACTGCATCTGGGCAGTCATCACACCTTCAGAAGGGCTTGTCCAAGCTGCAGGAGGTCAGCCAGACTGTCGAGAGGTTGCAGGAGGACGCCATTGCGAAGCAGAAGGTGTTGGAAGAGAAGAAGGTATTGGCTGCCGAAGCCTTGCAGCGCATCACTGCAGCCATGCAACAGTCAGCAGATCGCCGGCAGGAGGTTGAACGCTTGGAGGGGCAAACGCAGCTTGAGCAGGAGAAGAACAGTGCGGATAAAGCATCCATTGAAAAAGAGCTCTCCGAAATTCAACCCATCCTCGATGCAGCAAAGAAGGCCGTCGGCAGCATCAAGCCGGAACATCTCAATGAGATCCGGGCTCTGAAAATGCCTCCAGACCCCATCCATGATGTGCTCAACGGGGTGCTTCGCTTGATGGGGAACTATGACAACTCTTGGGCTTCGATGAAGAAGTTCTTGGCAGGTACTGGTGCCATCCAGCGTATCATCAACTTTGATCCCCGCCAAATCGATGAGAAGACGCGTTCGGACGTGGAGAAGCTGCTACGGGAGAAGAGCAACTCGTTTGATCATGCAACGATTTACCGCGTCTCCGTGGCTGCGGCTCCCTTGGCCAAGTGGGTTGTGGCTTGCGTCCGATATAGCACCGTCCTGGTAAAGGTTGCGCCTATGGAGAAAGCCCGTGATGATGCAGAAGAATCTTTGCGGGCTGCGCATAACAAATTGGCGATTTACAAGGAGGAGCTTGTCCAAATCGACGAAGATGTCCAACGCCTTCAAGAAGAGTTTGCAGCACGCACCCGTGAAGCCGAAGCCCTTCGTGTTGACTTGGAACGCGCAACTTCCACACTTGAGAAAGCAGATCACCTCATGAGCAAGATGTCTGGGGAGAAGGATCGTTGGGAATCGCAGGTGGCCGAAATCCAGCGAGATGCTGCTCTACTTTCAACACATACTTGCCTGTCAGCAGCCTACTGTACCTACCTGGGGCACTTCTCCGAGGATGTCAGACAACAGGAGCCGAATCGGAAAGTGCTGTAGTTCTCGCTCCCCCCGCCCACCCTGCATGTGTGCTTCCACCTCTAGAAGCTCCAAGCTTCATGCTCCATGTGCGAACATTCCCTAACATGACGAACTGCTGTTTTCTGACGAAAGCGGCTTTGTGGATTTTCCCGTCCGGAACATAGGCCAAGCAAGCAACATGTTCGCAGTTTACCCGCTGCCCGATCTCGTAGCCTGACAGACATCGACAGGCTTGATAGTCTTGACCTATCCCTTTGCATGTGTGCAGGCCAATTTCCTGTGGACCGAGTCGCGCGGAATCACAACCTTCGATTTCTTGCGGATGATGTCTTCCGAGAGTGAGCTTCTGACTTGGAAGGCGCAGGGGCTGTCTGCAGACCGTCTCTCACAAGAGAATGCTGTCATGATCAACTCTGGCATACTCGTTCCTTTCATCGTCGATCCCAACAGCCAGGCTCTCGAATGGCTAAAGCAGACCAATCCACACGCAGAGAGCGTGTTGCAGCAAGACCCGAAGTTGGTCTCCCAGCTTGAACTGGCAGTGCGATTTGGAAAGGTTCTCATCATACAAGAAGTTGATGGAATTGATAACTACCTGGTGCCACTACTCAGACGAGACATGATCCGGCAAGGGCCCAGGCAGGCTGTGCAAATCAGTGACAAGATGTGCGACTTTGACGAGAACTTCCGGCTCTTCCTGTGCACAAGGAATTCAAGCGCGATCGAGATGCTGCCCCCCAACACGGCCTGCCTTGTGACGCGCGTGAACTTCACCGTGACGCGTGCTGGACTGGAAGGTCAGTTGTTGGGCGTGACCTTGCAGCACGAAAAGCCCGAGCTTGAACACCGCAAATCAGAACTCTTGCAGAAGGAAGAAGCTTTGAAGGTAGAGCTTTCTGGTCTTGAGAAGACACTACTAGAGCAACTTGCCGACTCCAGCGGCAACATTCTTGAGAACGAGCCACTTATTCAGTCTCTCGAGCAGACAAAGGCTGCTGCCATCACAATCTCAGAGTCTTTGACGGAGTCATCCCGCCTGCAAATGGACCTTGATCAGCAGCGTGAGGTGTATCGTCCGCTTGCCACATTGGGCTCTCGAATCTTCATTCTCGTCAAGGAGCTTTCCGTCATCGACCACATGTATCGATTCTCTCTGGAGGCCTTCATGGCTCTATTCAACAAAGTGCTTAACCTGCAATTGGGTTCTGAGACGACGGACGACAAGCTGAGGCAGCTGGGAAACCAGTTGAAGATCGTTGTGCTGTTCTACATTTCACGCTCACTGTTCAAGGCCGACAGGCTGACGTTTGGCATTCACATGGTCCGGGGCATAATGCCTGAGAAGTTCGAGGCGAACGAATGGGAGCTCTTTCAGGGAGTATACATTCCGGCCAACCAGCCGCCAGTACCAGCTCCTGGCTGGTGTCCTCAGGACCGAGCACAGGCACTCCAGACTCTGCGTGCGACTTTCCCAAAGATTGATGAGCACTGGCAGCTGAACAAAGATGCGTTGTGGGCTCCTTGGGTGGCGTCTGACAAGTGTGAGGAGACTTTTGACGGGTCCGTCTACTCACGAATGTCAGCATTTCAACGGGTTCTTCTTATACAAGCTGTGCGACCTGACCGGCTTGAGTCTGCTCTGACACAGTTCGCGTGCGAGGCTCTTGGTGTCTCGTCGCTTTCGCCGCCGGCTCTCAGCTTGAATCGGCTCTACAAGGAGGAGACGAGCAACAAGCTTCCCGTACTCTTCGTGACCACGCCGGGGGCAGACCCTTCTGCGGAGCTTGAAGAGTTTGCAAAGATGCATGCCGCCGAATCTGCGCCCAGCATGAATTTCCACCAACTTGCTATGGGAGGTGGGCAAAATGACGATGCGATCAGGCTCCTGCGTGATGCTGCAAATGTTGGTGACTGGGTTTGTTTGAAAAATCTTCATTTGGTAATCAGCTGGGTCCCGCTGCTAGAGAAGGAGTTCAAAAGCTTGCAACCGCACGAGAACTTCCGCTGCTGGCTGACTACCGAAGCGCATGCTAAATTCCCAACAATTTTGTTGGAAACATCGCTGAAGGTCACCTATGAGGCACCTCCTGGGGTGAAGAAGAATGTGCTACGAACGCTTGAATCTTGGAATCATCACTGGTTTGCGCAGGGGAACGACTTGAGGTCCAGGGTGATTTTCCTTTGTGCCCACTTTCATGCGATAATGCAAGAGCGACGAACTTACATCCCACAGGGATGGACAAAATTCTATGAGTTTTCCCAGAGTGATTTGCAGAGCGCGTGCGAGACTGTTTCCCTGCTGGTGAAGTCCGGAGAAGTGTTCAAGCAGTCCAGTCCCGGGGCACTCGGCATAGACTGGGTGACATTGATTGGAGTCCTGGAGCAGGCCGTTTATGGAAGTCGAGTGGACAACGAGTTCGACTCCCGCTTGGTACGGGAATACTTGGCAATGTTTTTCAAGTCCGAAACATTGGAAGGTGGTTGGCGCAAGGCAGGGCTCGTGGAGATTCCCCCATTCGACATCCCTGTGTCAACCAACATGGGGGACTTCCGTGCACGCGTGGAGCAGCTTCCTGATCTTGACAATCCTGCGTCCTTCGGAATGGCACCCAATGCAGACCGTTCGTTGCAGCGCATCAACTCTGCCAAGGCGATTTCTCTGCTACGTCAACTGGCCACGAGTGGAGGAGATGCTGGTGATGCAGCTGCCGCTGCGGTTGACATTAAAGTCTGGAAAACACAGCTTGCCCCCTTGTTCACGATTTGGGACAACATGAACACGGGTCACCTAAGCAAGCTCAGAGGAGTTGAGATTCGTGCAGTTCGCCCAGATGACCCGCCTTCTATTGCATTTATTTTGATGGATGCTGCTGAAGCATCGAGACTGGGAGAGGTTGTTACGGCAGCCTTGTCCACCTTGCAGCGTGTTGTGAATGGACAGGCCTTGAGTACACCAGACTTGCAAGTGCAAGCCAGGGCTTTGATTCGGGGAGAAGTGCCGGAATCTTGGTCGGTGACCTGGCCGTCTGCACCTGAAGACCCTTCGCTGTACCTGCAAGGTTTGGCAAAGCGCATTGCATCACTGAAAGGTGAATGGGTACGACGTGTGCAGTCGCAGACTATTCTTTCACAGCCCATTTGCCTGAGTGACTTCCTGCGGCCTGATGTTTTTCTAAACGCCCTGCGGCAGGAGACCGCAAGGAGGTTGGCCATCTCCATCGACAGTCTACACCTAGTTTCCACTTTCGAGCCGCACCTTCTCAGCGATGAGTCTTCCCCGCTTCCAGTCACAGTACAGGAGCTGATTCTCGAAGGATGTGCCTTTGACGAATCCAAGCGGATGCTCATAGAAGGTCAGCGCAACTCCCCGTTGGTATCTATGCTGCCACCAATGACAATAGCTTGGATGTCAAGAGCTACGCATCCTGAACGCACGGCTTCATCAGCTCGTGCAGCTGGCACCATCTCTTTGCCTGGACCTCAGCAGTTTGCACTTGGGCATCCAGTTGAATGTCTGGCTTGCTTGTGGATGCTTGTGGCCTGGGTCCTGCGTGTTGCTGCGAGGCCGGTATATGCTTCTCTTACTCGAGAGCGGCTGATTGCGGAGGCCTTCCGGAAGATTAGGTCAAGCAGCATCAAGCAAACGTGACTACTGTAGTTACTAGTGCTAGTGCTTTATGTGCTTTAAGGTCGACTAAGACCGCTGCGGCGCACTTCACACTGACTCTGTCGTTCAGAATCCAGACACAGTGGGGTGTCAATCCGAAGAGGCATAAGACTAACATGACTAACAGTTTATAGTAGGTTCAGATGCTTGCTGTAGATTGAGGTTCAATGTGATTCTCGTTCTCAGCTAGTCTTTGGATTGACTGCGTGTGGAAGCCGAGTTGGTGTCCTGTGGATAATTTCCATTGCATCAGGTTGAACTGAGTACAGACAGCGCTCGCCAGCGCAAGCTCAACGCCGCAGCTTTGTTCTTGACAGAGAACGAATGAAACTCCGTAATAGGCACCAGCGCCAAGTCTCACGAAATTCTAGACGAATTCAGATATGCTAGATTGCCAAGGCCTGCGAAAAAGCATCAGGTCATCCATCTTTCGGCATGCACTTAGTGCATATGCCAATTGCCAATAGTTGTTCTCGATATGAATTGATGGCATGGTTAATTTGCAAAAAGCGTGCTCGGCTTGATGCGCTCTCCGATTGCTTGCAAACACCTTGTGCTTCCATGTGCAGTCCTTCCGAGCTTGTGTTGCATCATACTGAGTTCCGCAGCTGCTCACCTCAGCCTCTCGAACCTTTGGCGTCCCAGCGTACTCCGCAGCACGCGGTGGGTTGTTTACTATTTCTTGGCATCGGGGTGCAGAGCAAGCGAGTTATAGACTCATGAGTGATTGATTTGCCTGTCATTTCTCAGTCTTTCTTGGTAGATTACATTCTGCGCGTTGCCATGGCAGTCCTCAATGCCGAGGCGTTGAGTACGTTTTGCGAAACTTAAACTTGGCGGATTGTCTCAGCCTGTTGCAGCACGTTGAAGCAGCTGCCGAAATAGTCTGCAGCAAAGTCTGTCAGTTCTCTGTCACTTTCCCTAGTGGACTGTTTCATCTTGGCATTCATGCACATCGACCTACCAGTTTCCAGCTGACCTGCGATGAGGCGTTCAGTCTGGGGGTGGCACCGTTGCCACTTGCCAGGCAAGTGCACTGCCACATTTTCACGAAACCATGCTCTACTGCAGGGCCAGCGGGTGAGAAGGAACGATCCAACTCTTTTCGTGGGAACCGCTGCATACGAACCCCTTTTAGCAGCTTGTAGAGCCACTCGTTCACACATAGACGTGGGATGAACACTGGATAGCCAATACCAGTAGCGAACCCAACTGTCCCCCCGTTTCTGCACCGCACACAACGCCAGGGTCGACCAGGCAAAGCAAACTACAGGTGATCCCAGCTTGCTGAACAGTTCCAGCACATCACACGCCTTGAAATTTGATCTTTGCTGGAGCTGGTCACTGGAATGCGTTAATGCTTTATTGTTGCTCGCTTGTAGGCTGACAGCATTTTGCAATTTCCACAACAGCACTTTGCAAAATTGGAGGTGATGAGGGCTGTGCCTGCAAGGAGTTCTCTCGACCCTCAAACATGCACCCTCCATCTTCGAACTGCAGGAGAAAATTGCCACCGAACGTCGGAGGGCCAACAAAGAACCAACTGCAGCGATAGTACTCTGTCAACACTGGACGTGAGGACAGGGAGATGGGACGAGAACGCTAACATGCTCTTTGTTACTTTTCGTTCATACTTCGGCGTCTTCGGCAAGTGCGAGAAAGTTTGAGCACGAAAGCTCGAAGCCAATACCGCAGCCAGAGGTGGCAGAGAGTACTTCTGATCATGTGCCATAGGCGCAAGAAGGATAAATGAAGCAATGGCTGGTTTACACGAACGGGCACCTGTCTATGCTTGCGCAGGCTTGCCTCAAAGCCTGAGCGTTCACGGCACGAGATCACGGATCGAGGTGCCTCCGGGGGACGCAGGTTGTAATTAAGGGTTGTGACGAGCCTCAATCAGATGCTTCTGACAAACCTGTCAGCTGTGTGGACAACGGCCGTGCAGAATTGAAACCGAGGCTCAGCATCACCTCTTACAGCCACCGCGGCCGTCTTGGCAGCAGGTATCATGGTCAAGAGGCCAACTCAGCGTAAGCTTTTCTTTTAAAAGCAATTTGCGCTTCTGCAAGCAGCTTTGTCTGAAGCCTCGCCCGCTGCAGGCGAGTGGAGCCTCGGGCAGCGACTGTGCGGGTCCTTAGAGATTCCCGGGTTGGGACAGGATGTTGCTGAGGTTGAAAGCATTCGTGGATCTGTAGCTCTGTGATGGGAACAGAGACGTTGAATGCGCCAGGGCACCTGTCCAATTCCTAGACATGATGCCTTGGTGTCCGTTGCTTGTTTGCTGTGGCTTGAGGCGAAGAAAGGGCCGCCGAGAGCTGCAGCCTTGCAGGCCCGATAATTGTAGCCTTGGAATATTTGTGTCCTTTCAAAATTTCATGGCTGCTTCTGCGAATTCTTGCACAGACGTAGAGCTTCGCACACAAGCTCGTAACGTAATGTCGTGGAGACCACACTTCCTGAAATGGAGCTATCTCATGCAGTTACCGGACTAAACGAACATTCTTTCAACAATGTAACGAGCGTCGCATTGCGACGATGAGCTGCTCATGCAGAGCAACGTGGATTACGTGGCTCCGAGTCCTCGCGTCTGCAAGCATCTTCAGGATGGCACAGCAACAGCACACATTTATCGTGGACAATGCTCATCGTTTCGGCAACCTCGCGAGCACAAAGCCCGGCGGCAATCAGATCTATCCTAGAAGTGCAGAAATGGCTCGGCTGAGGCAAACCACACAGGCTTGCCGCGTTATATACAGCTGGAGTCGTTTAACAATGGAGCTGGTGGGAATGCAGCTGGGGGAGTCTGGCTGTCTGAAGGCGTCGCATACCGTCACGTCGATAACGAAGCTCCATGAGCTGCCTCAGCAAAACTCTCGCTCCAAGAGAGCTGCAACAGCGATCGTTTTGGAGTTGAGGGCCCCTAATCTGTCTTGTTCGAGGCGAGAGTGTGTCAGAGCATGATTTCGGACTTTCGAGCAAAAGGAATCCACTCAACCTGAAAGGTGTATGCTGGCTAGAGCCGCGCGGGAGCATGGAATACGAGATCACATCGTGAAATCACGTGCAGTCCAGCACACCAATCCCCAAGAATCTTAAGCAGGGCTTTGTTTGTGCCCTCGGAGCGTCTTCACTTGTGTGCATTGCAGGTCCGAGCCGCTGCGGTAGATGACCGAGTTGAAACGGCGCAGGCCTGCACGCTTCTCTGATTCCGCCGTGCACCATTCTCAAGACGCATGCACCCGATCTGCACAGGGTGTCAGGTGCAACTGATATCACTGAATGTGCCAGGCTGATTCCATGGGACGGGGAATGGTCTTGGCCCGATGTGTCGTTGCCTTGTCTACTTTCGATCTAAGTTCGGCTTTAAGTTGAGGTCATACCAATGACAAGGGTGGAGGGCTTGGAGGAGGTGAAGCTTGCTCTAAAGCTGGTGCGCTTCTTACGCAATGCGCTATGTTTGTGTCCTCGGCTCTCGCTGGCACGCACTGGCAATTCAGGCTTGTATCGATCCCTCACTTGGCGGCGTAGGCTGTGCTTGCCTACGAGACTATTTCAAGATGTTGATCTCTGTTTGAGCCTTTGGCATGATGTAGGGGGGGAGATGGCGCAGTCTAGACGTCCAATCACTGAAGTGAGGATAGTGGTTTGCATTCAACTCAGCACAGTTTTCAGAAAACGGCGGGCAGAATGTTCCTTGGCCACCGGCATCTCTTCGTAATTTGCGAAATGGAGCAACTTAAGATTGAGCTCGGCGGGGCTGGATTCGGGTTGTGCAGTGGTGTCACAGCAAGCTGCAGCTTGCATCTTGCTCGCAGCATGCTTCCCACATAAGACAGACAGAGCTATGGATGGCAATGACAGCAACTTAGTTAGCAACAGCCGAAGCATGACGGGTGGCAGCAAGCCATTAAAGAAAGTCTGTTCCCTGGTCGTCCTGTCCTGCAGTGCACTGGCAGCTGTTGGGAGCCCAGTGTTTTGCCGTTTCCACTCCTAGTATCATGTGGGAGGAATCTCCGGTGGCCACGGGACTGGAAAAACGTTGGAACCTCAGTGCTGATGGAAGAGGTCAGCGGGTGACTGCAAGAGCAACGCAGGACGTTGGCCCGCTCACTACGAGGAGTTCTCCCCAAAATTGAGGCAGGACGAGGAGAGCCTAGAGCCGACAGCCAGGTTTCCCCGCCGCAGGTTGTCACAAACTCGATTTGCAACTGCGATCCGAGCAAGCCATCAGAGTTCGAGCCTCATGTTTACTTGCCGTCTGAGCCTTGGGCATGCAGCTTTCCAGCTTGTGTCTGCCATGAAGCACACCTGTAAGGAGGGTTCATGCTGTGTCTAACTCCTGTTGCAGGTGGGACAGATTGACTCGCGAACGGCTAGAGCGCGACGACAAGGTGTGCCTTCTGAAGGATAGCACTCCTTGGCATTACTGTCCTCGGGAGCAGATGATTCAACCAGGGTGATGTGGCGACCAAAGTGATCGATTGCCCATTTATCGAACTGCCAGGAACCCAGGCAGCGGCTGAATGCGCTTAAGCACCAGGTGCCTTAAAGCGAGATCATCGCTGCACCGCTTGCTAAGTCAAGATGCTCTGGCTTAAGTTACCAGCGCTGAGCAGATCATCATGCCAATAGTCATGAGCTCTTGCTGCCGCTGGAATGCTCGTCTCGAGGCCTCTAGGTTGCACCGAAGATCGTCTGGTTGGCTCATTGGACGTCCAGGCTTGTGGTGACCAAAGCCCCCCTCAACCACAGCTGTACTGCATCTGAAAGAAGTATACTGCAGGCATCCATGGAAGCCGGACGGCCGATTTTTGAGCCAGGTTTGCAAGCGCCTCGTCCACCGCCGAGTACATCCGTCATGTCCTCGGGTCCTCTGGCCGAGGCTTGCGAAGGCCCATCGGGGTGTGCTGTACATCGACGACGTCAACCTTCTTCAGGCCCCTTGGGACCCACAAACTTGACGTGCCGTGCAAGAGGGTTTATGCACTGAGGATGACCTCGTGAGCTTGCTTCTCACGGTGCTTGACTCGGAAAGTTGTTGCATGCAGTCTCTGCGCAAGATTTTCGATTTTCACGAGGCGGTCGAAAGCGGAGTGAACCGAGTTGAGCGAGAGGGCCTTTCGGTGGCCAGCAGCTTAGAACATGATTCAAGTTCATTCCATGTGGTCTGCGAATCACTCGTGCGTGGTTGAACTTCTCGTTGGCAATCCAATCGAGCTGTGCTATCCGAGCCAAAGTTGACCACTTCCATCTTGAATGTTGTTTGGTGTCAGCTTCTCAGCGCACTGCCTGCCAGAGTGTTTCGGTGATCCAATCAAGCCCAACTTGCTTAATCTAGTACATGCTCTCATCTTGTCTGCACTGCGCAAGCGCCGGATGCCTTGGAACAGTGGTTTCAAATGTTCGTTGCCTTGTCACATTTTGTACGCTTGGATGATCACGGCGATGTGCGAATCTGCTGGTGGGATTGATGTTTCAGACGTCGCGTAATGATGCGGCATTCGTGTTGCAGAAGAGGGCACGCTGTATTCACGCCGGTTTCTCGACGCGATGCTGAGAAGAGGAAGTGGAAGTGTAGGCTTTCTCCTCTGGAAGGTGTGCACATGTGCATGCATTGTTTGGAACGTGATCAGTGCAAATGCAGGGAGATGAGAAAATACTATTTCGGCAACACGCATTGCATATGAGTCCTCGCTCTTGCCCCACTTGGATTTTCTTAAATTTTGTCCAGAGCTTGTTGCAAGCACAGCCATTGCCCGTGGAAGATGGGGCTGAACCGCTGCTCCTTCTGCACTTGCTCGCCCTCACCCAAATGCAGACCATCTCTCAGTGTAGCCACACGCCTGCTGCTGTCACTTGCAGGTGCATACTTTATCAGACTTTCTCTCTACACATGGCAGGAAGTCTCGCGGAGACACTTGTTCGTGTTGTCGTGTCGCTCGACTACTGGTTGTTCAGCACCGCCAAAGATACCTATAGTGATGCCAGGCGAGCGACATGCGAAGTGTTCGAAGCATCATTTACCAGTGGTCACAGATACCCCAGATTCACATGCTGAGCTTTCATAATCCGAGCACTACAGCAGACAATAGCATGTAGGCCTGCACCAGGCAAGTGTGCGACCCTGCCTGAGACATGCTCAGCCAGACCCATGTAACAGCACATGTGGTCGGCTTAGGAGACTGCAAAGCACACCCTGATCACTGATTGCAAAAGCAGCCCGCACTAGACAGCTGGAGTGGTAGTACCAAGGACAAGGAGGAGGAGGAGCCCCCAACTGTAAACCCCAAAGCCATCCAAAGCCCAAATCACACATCCTGTTCAAAAAAGCCAAACTATCCCAACCCCTATTTGTGCATGTTCATGCTCTGCTGTACCGACGGGCAACAGAGCCACGTACCCGGATCTGTTCGATGAAAGGACGAACCGCCAATTGGCGGATCGCCTGCTTTTGAGCATGCTCAACAATCAAAAAGCACCCAATACAAACCGAGCCGAACGGAACAAGCCATTCTCCTTTGCAGCATCTTCGGTCCTTATGTATTCGGGTCGGAGAGACAGCCGCACACGTCCCAGGACACGCTCATTCATCACATAAAACTGCACGGTGAGCACCGTGGTATGGGCATTGCACAAGGGAGCGGAGCGACAAGCTCACTTGGTGGCTTGTCTTCCACCCTGATCCTATCATCCGACACATGAGCAAGGTGCCAGCAAAGCCGGGCCATGTCCTGTGATTCCGGTCTCAGCATCCGGGTTGCTTTGAGGGCCAGAGAGTTCGTTGGGCGGAATGCCTGGGGGTCAACACTTCGCATTGAACGTAACAGACGGCCATGTTAACCCTCGACTGCACCTCCGGGCTGTCCTTCGTGTGCGCACAAACTAGAAGTCGTGGCTGAATCTTGGGCAGCATTGATTCAGGCGCAAGTTCCACCGTCTGCACGGCAGCGATGATAGTCGAAGCTGCAGTGGAGCTTGCTGTCGTACGGTGGATGCGAATCCCGCAACAGAATCCTGCTTGCTCCCTCCAAGAAAACCTTGCCGTTGAGCCTACGTTGTGCCGTTGCGGACGGAACTGCGAAGTCTGGAGCGGTGGCGCTGAGA
The DNA here is from genome assembly GCA_905231915.1 of Symbiodinium necroappetens. Lineage (NCBI taxonomy): Eukaryota > Dinophyceae > Suessiales > Symbiodiniaceae > Symbiodinium > Symbiodinium necroappetens. The sequence goes on along the minus strand of CAJNJA010008886.1, from coordinate 7,586 downwards.
TGCAACCACAATCTGACCATGTACCTGGAGGATCCTGGAAGGTTTTTTGTGAGACCCTGGAGCATCTCTTTAGCTTTAGAACAATTCATCACAACACGGTGCCAGCACTTAAAGCACGTTTTCGGAGACCATTGCTCAGTACTAATGTCCAGCCGTCTTGTGTGGAAGAGTTGTAACTGAGGCTCATCCTTGTCGCCCGCTCGTTGTGGCTACGTGGAACCCGGAGGAAGGCACAGACCCACGCCCAACTGTTTTGACTCGGTGCCTAGCGGTCGCCGTAGCCGTGTGGCAGGTCCGCTGCGGCCGCATCTCTTGGATCGCCTGGCGGTCTCGTTGAAACCTCGATCTTCTTGCGCTGTGTTTTCTGCGCATGCCTGTGCTTTTTGCACATCGAGTTAATTGACGCTCCACTCGACACTGTCCTGCTAGGTTGAACACGGACATCGACACAGTTTACACCGACCTCGATGAGCGCGTTAGTGCTGCAAATGCAGCTCTCGACTTTGCCGAGAGGCGGAGTCTCTGGTTCTACCACAGTTCGCGAACCTTAAGCAATGGTTTGTTAAGTTGCAGGCCAGCACAATCACTGGAAGAGAGCAGTGCAGACATTTCTGCCATGCAGCTGAACCCTTAGCCGGCAGTCTGCCAACAACGCCAAAACCAAGTTCTGTCGGCGAATGTTTGACCAAGGACACAGCTACTGTTTGCGCGTGAATTCCTCAATGATGCCCGGGACTTTCCTGTCTCCAGTTGCTGCTGGCAGTTGCTTGCTTCAGCCCCAACATGTTGCGAAGCTGAAGCAAACCCTTGTTGCTTCGGCATTGAAGTCCGACATGAAACAGCGCGGAAACGAGCCGACGAGTGGCAATGCGTTTCTGAAAGGTCAACTGATGTTCACATCCCTGAATTCCTCTTGGGGCTTTTGGACCAAGATCCCGCTCCATTGCTCCAGCAGAGCTTATCTTTCTACATCTTTGGCAAGCAATAATCTTAGGCGTCTTGTGTTTTTGATTTATGTGTGTGCGTGTCTGTGAGAATGTGTTTGTCACGCCCTGTGCACTATATAGGGCCACTAGGGTTTGTCATGCAGGCGGCAGCAGGGAGTCCACAGTTCTGCTGCCAACGCAGACAGCTGTGGATACTCCGTGAAGCAGATTGGGACACCAATCCGTGTGTCAGCTTCGAGGAACACAGATCGGAGGGCATCCAGATCAGTCAAACAGACTACGAAAGAGTAGTCAAGTTCACCAAGAAGACCAAGAGATCGTGAGCCGAGGAATTCCCGTGACTTGCTTACAAAGTTCGACAGTGCAGAGAGATAGTGGCGCGAACTGTGGCCAGGCAAGAGGGACGACCACGAAGGCATCTGCGCTTGCGGAAAACGGACTTGTATCTGTTTTCGCGATGCCCTTCCTGCGTCTGCCAAGAAGCCGAAGAGACGGCCCTGGAAGTGGCTGAAGCTGCAGCCGCGAAGGAGTCTCAGGAGGATCTGGGGTCTCCAGAGCCGGGAGTTTCCTTGGAGGTAAACGGAGTGCTTGCCGCCCGGAATCTCGGGGCTCTGAGCCTCGACTCGGAACTGTGACCAGCGCGTGGGCTTTTGGGTTTCAGTCTAGGCCCGTGCAGGGATCAGGGATCCCTCCCGACGGTTTATGGAGCTGGGGGCGACCTGACCTTCAGGTCTGAAGTCACAGACGGTGGCCTACTGTGTCTTCACGGGTTGTGAACAGCTCAGGCGAAGTGGTCATAGGCCACCAATCCTTCCCGGCGGGTCATGGCATGACCGCTACTTTGCACTAGTCTTCGGAGCCAAACTGGCACGGGCATCGGCACGTTGTGAATGCAGAAACTTTGGTTTTCCGCTTGCCCTGAGGCAAGTTTGACCGAAGAATTCTCTGCCCAAATGGGGCTCAAGGGCGAAGTCGACCGAGTGGAAGGATGGGACGACGAGGACGATGAACAACAGTCCTTGGGGCATCGTAAGTCTCTCCAAGCCGCTAATGTGCTGGCTGCGTTCGTCTCGTACGGCGGACCAGGGCACTGGTCGCCGCTTTTCCTTGCGAAGAAAATCGTCGTGGACGAGACGGCCAGCGAGGGTTCTCGCCTTCGTCGGGACACCTGTGAAGGGCCCGAGAGTCGTCCTGGAGCTTTTTGCTCGGAGCATCGGCCTTATCAGGAAAGGAGGGCAGACCCAGTGTTTGCAGACTCAGGGTCTCTCGGAGTGCTCGCACTCTCAGCTTCGGGTCGGCCGGGTCTGGCGACCAGGCGAAGGTCAGAGAGAGCCCGGACCTAGCGTCAAAGGGCTTCGTGAGACTTTGGCCTCAGCGAGGGGTGGCGCGGGCTTTGTGAGTCTCAATGACCCCAGCGATTCGCACTGCGTGGCACGAGGCTCAGCGACGTGACCCGTCGCTTGCAGGCCCTCTCAAGAGGCCTGAAAAGCCTTTCGGCCTTGGCAGCGACGGAGTGCTGGAAAAAGAAGTGACGTTGAAGACTGGCCAAGTGGTCCAGGTCCCGGTCGTCCCTAGCGGAATTGCCGGGCCGGGCCAAACGGCGTGACATGGCGGAAATCATCTTACATGACCGTGCATTGTGGCATCATCGGGGCTCACCGCTCCGCAGAAGTCACGTACCGGCTCCTGGAAAGGGCGGTATGGTGGCCCAGTATGGAGAGCGACGTGAAGCCCTGGGTCTCCAAACGCCTGTCTTGCATGAAGGGCCGTGCCAGGGCCAGTAAGGTGCTGTGAAATGCTCAGCGGAAGCCTGCTGCAGGAAGTCTCAGTCGATTGTGAGGGGCCAAATCGGGAGGACCGAGACGGCATCCGATACAGCATCACGTATTTCGACTGTCTGAGTTACGCGCTTCTCCTTGAACCGGTGCGTTCGCTGACGGATGCAGACGTGAGAAAGGCATTCCTGCGCTGCATTTTACGGTCAAGGACGCTGCCTAAGCTCATCCGTTTGGGTCGGGGATCTGAGTTCAAGAACGCGATGATGGCAGAACTGTCCGCGATGCTGGGGGCCGGGGGCGAACCATCAGTTTAGTATGGCGCTCCGTCCTTGCGAAATGGGTCCTAACGAAAGAGTCCGCGAGGAGCTGTGGGATTCGCCCAAGCCGGGACGGGTACCTTGGAAGCCGGGTCTGACCGGACCTTGGCGCATCATTTCGGTCAAAGGTAGCCGCCTTCAGTTGGAGTTGGTCTCCGGTGGCCCAGGAGGCACCGGGCAAGCGTTGCGAGGCGCATGCAGAGGACGTGGTGCTAGTTCCGAAGGATGTAGAAGAGCCAGAAAAGGGCCCCCCATCAATTTTGCTAAAGAAGATGAAGATGATCAGCAGCCACCGTCCTTGGGCCAACAAGCCGATGGAGAAGCGAAGCAGACGGAATTTACCGTGATCGGGCGGGGAAACCAGTTCGTCGCTACCTGCCGGACGCCAGTGGACGGCGTGTCTGTTGGTCACGGCCCACGAAGGGACCAGCCGAAGGATGACGTGGGCCCCAAAGCGAAGAAACCCAAGGCTGTTGAGGTGGCCCCGACTACGGCACTGGAGCGGGGCCTGGATTTGCCTGGGCCGAATCCTGGAAAACCGACCTGGTTTCGGAGCTGACGAAGTTCTCCGCAATTTGGAAGCCGCCTGCCTGAATTGATCATGTATGCATATCGCCGTTCATGCCGTGTCAGACCGACAGGGACCAGGGTTCCTCGCAACCTGCGAGAATGCCTGTTACTTTTAATGCATCGGTTGAACGGTCTTCAAGAAATGGCCTAGCCATCGAGGACGTGAACTTCACGGAAGATCAAGTTCGAGAGTCAGTCAAGAAGCAATTGGCGGCACCACATGCCGAAGCCAGTGAAGCTCACTCGGCGCAGATTGCTCAGTATGACCAGGTAGTGAACGGGTTATTGTCCAAGATCGCGGACATCGGGCAAGAAGATCATGGCTCCACACCTCGATTTGAAGAACTGGAGAAGCAGGAAATACCGCCCAGGCGGCGATGTGTGTAACCAACCTCTTCTTACTCTTGAGAGGGAGTGTCCAAGTGTGTTGTCGACCGGCATTCTGTCAAAGGGCCGGGCGTAGCCGCTTGATCTAACGAAGATCACATTTTGCTTGTAATGACCTGCTCTCAATCTTCCTGATGACAGCTCAAAACCTTCCTGAACTGCATCAGCACGTTTGATTCTGATCTGCCGCTGCTCCGCATCGTGACAGGGCGGCGGCTTTGAACTGCGAACCATCATGATCACCCCAAGTAGCCGTCCATATTGTTTCTTACTTCTGATAGGTACTCTCCACAAAAAAGGAGTACCTGTGTGTGTGTGTGTGTCACACCCGGTGCACTAAGGGTTTCTTCATGCAGGGGAAGCAGGGAGTCCACAGTTCTGCTGCTAACAAAGACAGCTGCGGATACTCCGTGAATCAGATTGAGATGCCAATTTGTGTACCTGCATTGCAACCAACCTGTAGTTTCTCTTGAGAGGGAGTGTCCAAGCGTGCGTGTGTGTGTGTGTGTCCACCCCATTCCAAAGGCTTAGGTCAGGAAGGGGGCAAGGGCTTCAATGACAAGCCTTTGCCAGCGAAGCCGTCATTTGGAGTGGATGCAATGTATTCATGTAGTCTGTCTGAGATGTGCATGGATTGACTGACCTGTGCAGTGACTGTTTGCTTAGTGATGTCACTTGCTACTTGATCGGTGTAACTACAACTATAGTCTATAGCGCGTCTTCTTTGAAAGGCAGCCCAATCTGGACGTGTGTATGTCCACCCCGTTCCACATGCTCCAAAGAGTTCGGTCTGCAGATGCGCAAGTTATAAAAATGAGTCTGGGATTGCAGTGATGTCAGCATGGAGGCAGGGCAGTGGCCCGCCTTGTCCAAAAACTCAGTCATTGGAGTGGATGCAGCGGCTGGTCACCACTGGTATACTTGCCATACTCGTATGCGACATCGTGTATCATATTCGCTGCGCAATGTTTGAACAGTGATGTGCTTTCGAGCCAGGATTTGTGGCTTTCATGTGAGTCGAGACCTGGAGACACATTGATGTCAAGTGTGTGTATGTGTGTGTGTGGGGGGGGGGGGGCACTCTCACTGCATAAGCCAACCCCGTCTTCTACCCGTCTCCGTCTCCGAACTTGTATCTCGCCATGCTCGATGGCATCATGTGATGCTTGAAACTTTGGCAACAGCAATTGCCTTAGAATCCTCATAATATATTGGGTGTGCTGCAGTGTAGATTTGCTGCAGACCATGTTCATGTGATTGCAGACTCTGCTCGGAGGTTACAATCAGTCCGGATCAGCTCCAGCGCTTGGCAGACGAGGCTAGTCGAGGTGGATGTGAAGGACCAGAAGCACTCGAGGTCTTGCCACGAATTCACATCTACATGAATCTACATGGGCATTGATTGCACGATCGTACCTTGCAGTAGTTGTTTCCTGTGAGAAAGGACACCGCGGGGAAGTCTTTGCCGTCAAAATTGCCCGAGCGCATGCTGCTCTGCAGGGCACGACCCCTTGGATTCTTGTGCCCTGCTTCCAAGAGCTGCGGAGGCGTGTGTAGGCGCCATCTTGGCAAGCACGCCTTGCGAGGTCGCGATGCCTGCAATGCCGAAGATCTAAAGGAGGCAATCAAGCTTGCGATTCTGCGAAACGCTCAGTGTGCGTCAGTGCATAAACATTTGAAAAACCGGTCTTCAGAGGGTTCGACTTCGAACATCAACGAATCCTGCGCGCTCTAAGGCCACGTATCCGAGTGCAGGAAGCCAACATGCAGGAAGAGATTGAGGTACTGCCGACACCGCTTTCAATCCTGCCACTGTCAGATGTGAAGACTTGAGCGGTTTCATCACGGCAGATTGGAAGTTAACCCTTTCTGCATAGCAACTTACGAATTTCGTGCATTTGTGACCATGCAGCACGTGCAAGACGATAGCTCGTATGTTTACAATATGTCAGGCATCACTCAGTGAAGGTAGTTGTAGTTGTCCTTGTTATAGATGCGGGCTGGAATCCAATGAATGGCAGGCAGGTGCATAAAGTTCGTGCCAGGAGGAGGAGCCCCCTCCGCCACCGCCCCCACCTCCGCAACCAGATATGGAAGATCCTGAGGCCGGGTGGCGGAAGGCTTGTTGGCACTTGCACTTCTGCCTGTCTTGCAGGAGATGGAACCTCCTCCACCTCAGGAACACAGCATGTGTGTGTGCCATGAAGTTGGACTTGGGACTGCACCGTTCGTGCCTGCATTGAGCTCATAACTGGACCAGGAACAAGAAGAAGAGGACAGAGAGGAAGAGGACGAACCAGAGCAAGACGAGCAAGACGAGGTCAGGTCGATAATTGCAATCACATGGCTCTTCCCATCGACCATCAAACCCTGCAGGAAGATCAAGATCCAGACGTCCCGGAGGAGTTCATGATTGACCCAGAAGGCTTCAAGCCGCCAGCATGAGACCCCGTCGGGAGTATGGGATGGCGACGCAAGGCGCCGTGGTCGACCCTGACCTGCTCAAGTTTCAGAGCCAGCAGAAGAAGAGCGGCACCGGCCTCGATGGCTCTCGCTTTCAGTGCAGCGGTATGCAGTGGTTCTGGGCGGTTCAGTCGTCTCTCACATTTGGCGTCCGTTGCTGCTGCAGCCTGCCGTCCTTTCGATGTCGGCGTGTGGCACGCTTGTCTCCGCCCTGGCGGCTCAAGGTGTCGTTCCGTCTCGGGGCCTCTCCTGCTCCTGCTCGCCAGCTATCCTATCGTTCCCGCTATCGGGGTATGCCGCTGGGCTGCGGTCCGCACTTGGTGGGGCTTCTGTGTGAGAGGTTCCCGGCTCTGCCTTTTGCTACGGCCAAACCTTTTGGAGCTGTCTTTCTCTGCTTTCTCAGAATCGATCCTTCAAAAACCGCATTGCTTTGGCCACCTGGCTTGTTGTTTTCAGCCCGGTGCTTGTTTGCACTGTTTTCAAAGGGTCATCGCGAAATGCGAAGGAAGACGTGCCTGGTCCGCCAAATCGCTCCCTCTGTCGCGGTGGGCACTGTTCGTTGTGTGTTCCACAACTTGCAAGACAAGTGCTACATTACAAAGCTGCTTCCGGTACACCTATGTGTAGGGCACTGTCGGGTGTCTGCTGCACAAGATTCAAGACAGTGACGAAGTACGGTCCTGAGCACGCAACTCGTAGATTTAGAGAGTTGGAGATCCAGATGGAGTTTCGTTTTATTTGACATGCCTCTTGCCAGAGATTGTCTTAATCTGGAGGTCGCAGTGGTAAGGGCAACAAGATCTACTCAATGGACCGCGGCCGCTACGTCAAGGCCATTTTTGCACAATCGGTCTCTTCAGTCTCTTTATTCGTACTTGTACCAGGAATTGCTAGGCAGGGTCACTGCATATAATTTTAACGCTTCGCCGCCCGCCTCGGCTGCTGAGGGGCAGGGGGCACGGGAGACACGTCGGTAGCGTTGGTGCATGTCTGCAGCAGAAGCCCAGAGGTCGTGGGAGAAAGACAGCAAGTAGCCTTCCTCAGAGTAGTGCAAGTACGGCGGCAACAAGCCACGTGACAGTCTGGAGAGAGTGTGTGTGTGTGTGTGTGTCCACCCCTGTTCC
>CAJNJA010008885.1:0-15161 GCA_905231915.1 Symbiodinium necroappetens | reverse complement strand
TGAACTGGAAACAAATAGCTCATGATCAAAAACATGCAGAAATACGAAATCACATAAATATGGAGTGCCGAAAATCGTGTGCATTTCGTGAGGCCAATGTATGATCTGTGCTCAACGGTTCGGCTCGAAACAACATCCTGTTCGCGACATCTTCGGTTGCCTTGTCAGAACTTGTCACACAGTCTTTCGTGATCTATGTTCACTTACCTACTGCCACGTACAGTGGGCTCACTACCCCAAAGGGTCCTAAGTACCCAAAACGGGGTTACTTACCCAAGCCAGACAATCGTGATTCCTACTATAGAAAGCCTGCCTGCCTGCTTGCTTTCTTCTAAAACCAACACCCAAAACCCTACATGTACGCAGCCGCCTCTAGGCTGTTCCTACGCCCTACACACGCATCAGTCCCTAAAACCTTACATTACATAGACAGTTTATGGTGTAAATATAATAAGGAGCGGAAGAACACAGGTAGGTAGTCAGGCCTCTATATTATTCGATCCTGTGCTATCTTTTTTCTGGATAACCCATGGCATGATTAAGATGTAGCATGGTCTTCGATGACAAAGAAAAGGTAGTGTATTTTAAGGTTCAGGTAAACTAGAAAGAGCCTGCCCAAAGCGGCCCAGGCAATCTTACAATATAAAAACTTTTGGGGGGCCAAAATCTACTGAGTACCTACCTCCCAAGGTCCATGTACTCAAATATTACATACCGTGGCCCCAAAGTAGCTCAAAAAGGACTACTGTAAGTCCAAAGTCTATGCTATTGGGGTACATGGGCCCTTGGGGGTGCTATATAATATAGGCTACTTTGGTGATTGGACGCTACCTTAATCTACCAGAACCTAACTCCTGTAGGGTCCCCGTAAACTCCATGTTAGGCTTTATAACAAGAGCCTACAAACAACTCGGCTTTGGTAGGTCAAGGCATGGGATATAGTGGATCTCCTCCAAGCGCTTCAGGGCCGCATCGAGGCGGATCAGTCGCTCCTGGGCTGTTTCAGGAAGCAGAGCTTCTGGTTGTTTTAGGGTTTAGGGGTTTAGGGTTTAGGGGTTTAGGGGTTTAGGGTTTAGGGGTTTAGGGTTTATGGGTTTAGGGTTTATGGGTTTAGGGTTTAGGGATTGTAAGGGTTGGTTTCGGGGTGAAGGGTTTGATGTCGGTTTACAGGTTTGAGGGCTTAGGTTTCACAGGGGGGGTGTTGGAATAATCAACCTGTTCTTCAATTTTTGGGTTCGTTGTGCTTAATCAGTCTTCTTTCATGCGAGAATCCCGCAATACAAGGACCCAAGACCCTCTCTTAAGGCTTCAAGAGATGGGCTATATGGAGATTACACACTGAAGCCCATACAAAAAAGGAATTGTGAGATCCCTGGACCAGCATGCAATCCTCACAAGTTTTCGGATCAAGCACTGCGCTAAACCTCCATGGGCAAGAGTTGACAGTGCCAGAACCATAATAGCAGTAGGCCTCCAGGTGCGGTGAGGCCCGTGCAGCAACTTCACTGCCGCGCGCAGAACTTGAACCCTTGATAAATTTTCTTGCAGCATGCACTCCCTGTTTCAAAAGTACATGGCTAATATCGTAAACACATACATACTTTTTTGTCTATACATGCCCCCAGGGCTCCAAGTATACGAATAGTACCTACTTTGGGGTCTAAAGTCTGTAAATAGTACCTACTTTGGGCTATTTGGAGCCACAGGGTGCACAAACCTCTGACCGGTTGAATGCCGTAAACCTCGCAGCCCACCCTTAGCTCCCACCGAGCCTGCACCCACCTGGCATCCTAGACTCGCAAGACCTTTTAGGGTTCAGGGTTTAGGGTTCAGGGTTTAGGGTTCAGGGTTCAGGGTTTAGGGGTTTAGGGTTTTAGGGCTTTATAAGACCTCAACCCTGACGTCTAATTTTAGACCCTATAAGCCCTGAACCGTCTGAAACCCTCAACCCTACAAACTCCAGTTTCAAAGTCTCAGCCCTAAACCCTCGAAATCCTAGACCCTAACCTCAAAGTTAGACTCTAAGCCCTAAACCTTCTAAACCACCCAGAACCATACACCATCAACACTTAAAAACCACCGATCGGTGTCCTGCTCCTTCTCCTCCTGGGCCTGCCGAGCCTTTGTAGCAGCTTTAGGGTTTAGGGGCTTATAGGGTTTTTGGGGGTTTAAGGTTTAGGGTTTAGGGGTGTAGGGTTTAGGAGTTTAGGGGCTTAGGGTTTGCGGGTTTATGGGTTTAAGCGCTTAGGGTTTTGGGGTTTCGTGTCACCCCGAGAAAAGTACCGGGGCCGGGAACATAACTACGACAAGCTTTGAGAGGTCTGGTAATTATGTTAGGAATACAAGAAGAGGCCGACCCTAAGAGCAAAAATGTCAGTACTGCTACTTTTTCATAATTTTGTTGAAGGCTCCTTTTTTTTAACAGTATTTCGAAGGAAGAAGAGTGTTAATGAGCTGTAAGTTAAATACTCAGGCTGCTTATAGTAGATGCAGCATCAAGGGAGGGCCTTAGGGCTTTGTAAGGGCTGGGGCTTTGGGCTTCCGTGCTGAAGTTTTTTTTGCCTGCGCTTGTGGGCTTCCGGGCTTTAGGGGTTTGAGGGTTTAGGGTTTAAGCTTTAGGGTTTGAGGGTCTGTCCGAAGGTTTGAGGGGTGAATCGGTTAAGCGATAAGAGTTTCTGGGTTTACCGGCTTGAGGCTTGAAGCTGTAATAAGATGAAGAGGCTTTGGGGCTAGGGATAAAGCTCTGAACGACAACAAAGATAGGACGCTCCCTCTCTCTCGGTCTCTCTCTTTACTTCAGGACACGAGCCGAATGAATTAAACCTTTCAAGGGGGCGAACTCAACAATTCTTTCTTCACCCAGTCATTGAGCAGAGCCATAAAGTGTAGGGCGTAGGGTTTACCCCGAGTCTCAGAACTTAGAACCTGCCTTTTCGCATGATTTAGCCCTACGACCGTAAGAACCCAAACCCTATAAACCCTAAATCCCAAAACCTGAACCCTAAACCCTAAAACCCCAAACCCTAAGCCCTAAAACTCTAAACCCTACCAGAGTTGTTGTGCGGCTCTTGTGGAGTACGGGTTCCTAGATTGATGCTTCGCCTTGGAACTACAACCACTGCTACTACGACGACTACCACTACTAGATTTCTGGCTACTACGGCTGTCATTTCGACTATGCAGTGTCTCCGGCGCCGTGCTCCTTCTATTAAGATTCCCGCAGAATGTCTCGAGCCTGAACATGAAATCCCTGAACCTCGGCCCGCTCTCGAATCTGTCCGGGTAAGACTTGCGGGAGTTCGGGAGGGCCTTCTCCAACTCCAAGGCCAGTCGCTGACGGAGAAGTTCCTTCAGTACCGGGGTCAAATTTACCTTTGGTTAGTATAGGGAATGGAGGAATGGGAACTATCATAAGTACCATTACTACCATTCTTCCATTCCCTACTAACCAAAGGTAGGCAAAAGGGTTTAGGGTTTAGGGGTTTACCCATAGGCTCCTAAGTAGTTCCTTTTTTGGGATTACCTTATAGGATTCGAAATACAAACCCCACAAAAAGGGAACTACTTAGGGGCCTATGGGTAGGGTTTAAGGTTTAGAGGTCAAAAGGGTTTAGGGCTTTAATTTTCAAAGCTTTCTTCCACAGAAAAAGCACGCTGTCCTCGAAGCCCTTACTGAATTAAACCGCTAATGCTGAACAGCAAGACCACAACTACACATAAACCATACCGAATCCTGTAAACCTATGCAGGGATGCCACAATCTGAACACACACTTTGAACCCCAGCCCTAACCCTCAACGGTTTAGGGGTTTAGGGTTTAGGGTATATCCTTCTGACTGGCTTCACAGCAACATGTCCGAAAGCCCCATGCCACCTTATGACGAGCCTGCTCAACCAACCCTATACAGCCCAGAAAACTCAGAAAGGCTGTGAAGATGTTGATGTTGTCGGAGATACAGTAGGGCTTCAGGTCCAAAGTTAATAAAGGCTGTGAACGGCGTATTTCTTGAGATTGTTTGTGCTTGCAGTGTGTATGACATCAGACAAATCCCATGTGGTTTAGAGTTCTGGGATGCTTTGGGACATGCCCCCGGCAAGCCCGTCAAATGCTGAACCTCTAAACCCTCGAAACCAAACCCTTAGACCCCGAATCCCTGAGCCTTAAACCCCCTAAACCCTAAAGCCCCTAAACCCTAAACCCTAAAGCCCCTAACCTAAGCCCTAAACCCTCTTAGACCCCGAATCCCTAAGCCCTAAAGGCCTAGCCCAAAGCTTCCATGGGCGCTCTGTGTGACTCTGGTTCACAGTTGCCGTGAGATGCATACTCCAGATCTGTCTGAGTGTTCCGGAAGCCAGGTTGAGGTAGTAGGGCCTTGGCAACACGAATTGCCTGACCAGAACACACTAAGCCCCTAAACTCAAACACACGACACAGCCCAACACAAGCACCTGTCCGAACCCCAAACCCTAAACCTCTATAATCCCTGAACCCTAAACCCTAAACCCCAAACCCCTAAACCCCAAAAACCCTAAACCCCTAAACCCCAAAACCCTAAACCCCTGAACCCCTAAGCCCCAAAAACAGTAAACCCCTAAACTTCCAAACCCTAAACCCCTGAACCCCTTAACCCCTAAACCCTAAGCCCTAAACCCCCATAAACCCCGAGGCCTTCCGCTTCTCCTCCCACTTGGCCATCTCCTCCCGGCGTGTGGCCAGTCTTTCCTCCACCTCTGCCATTCTGGGCTTAGGGTCTTGGGTTTTAGGGCTTAGGGCTTAGGGTTGAGGGTCTGGGGCTTTTTGTTTTTCGGGTTTAGGGCTTTAGGTTTTCGGACTTAGGGTTTACGGTTGAGGGTTTAGGCTTCGGACTCCTGGATGTTACGGACTGGTAAGGCTTATAGTGAGATTACACGGGGATTTAACGGAATCTTCGCAGGCGTTACATGGTTCTACGGAGATTATATATATCGGGCTTCTGCAAGGCTGTGCTTTTGGTTTAGGACGTTCTGTGTGTTTGGTTTTTGCAATTGTATTCAAGGGCGCAGATAAGGATGATGAAGGTTCGTAAGAAGGGTTCTTGTACTTAGTCGTTGATAAGGGTCCAGTAGGGGTTTGAGGGTTTAGTGTTGGACGGGCTCCCGGATAAAGCATACTTTTGGGACTATCAGTTGATTTTGGTAGGATCTCTTCAGGAGTTGGTGTTTGGTGATCTACGTCACTTGATTACAGCAGCGTTTGAAAAGGAACCCGGCTCGGGAAGGCTTTAGGGTTTAGGGTTTACGGTTTAGGGTTTAGGGCTCCGCATTCAGATGTAATCCCACTGCTGGCGCCTAAGATACCATATCCCAAAAGCCTGGGTTGCGACAGGCGTAGGTCCAAGACCACGCCTTTAGACAGAGGTAATTAGGGCTTGGGATTGCCTTAGGGTTTTACCGTTTTCACCAGAACAAACAGGTTCGGGGTTTAGGGTTGGAGGATCCAGAATAAGCTGGCCCTCACATTTTGGGTCGATCACGCTCATGGAGGCCCGGGAACCAGGGCACACTGTTAGGATGGTCTAAACTAGCTGTCTTTGCCTCGGAGATCCTAAAACCCTCGGCTTTAGGTAAACCCCACACCCTAAACCCTAAACCCTACAAACTTCAGACAAGCACGACGTGCAGATGATTCAAGAGTCGACGGTTTAGGGTTTAGGGCTTAGGGAAGTGCATTGGCTGCTCTGGGTACTGCCTAAATGGGTGTCGTTTCGCCCTGAAGATCAACAGGAGAGAAGCAAGGCACCATGCCACCTAACCCCAACTCTTGGTCATGACCTCTGAAGGGACTCTTCTATCTCCAAAGAAGGTATGTATTCCTGTAGATATGTCTTACGAAGTGTGCATTTTACAAATGCAGCCAAACATATACTACTTATTATTATTTTTATACTACTTATTATTATTATTATTCTTTCAATATTATTATTCTTGTTAGTATTATTATTAAATTATTACTACTATTACTACTATTACTATTATGGTTAGTATTGTTAATATTATTATCATTAATATTTTGATATTATTATTATTATATTATTATTATTATATGTCTGTGTGTGTAGACATTCCGAAAAAACAACGGGAGACAGACTCGTAAAGCATAGCTCCGCAAACTGACGCTTCGCCCCTGCCTCGTCCACCGTGGGAGGCACGTCACAGGTGTTCACCTAAAACGTGTCATGAGTGTTGGGCCGGCAAATCGTATTCTGCTGCTACTAGTACTGTTGCTGCTACTACTACTACTACTACCACCACTACCACTGCTGCTACTGCTACTACTGCTACTACTACGACGACGACGACGGCTACTACTGCTACTACTTCTCCGGCTGCCGCTGCGACAGATGTTAGATCGATTACCACGCCGACTTTCAACCATGACGACGACGACGACGACGACGACGAGGACAACCACTACGATGACGAGCCACGACCAGCACCACGAGAGATGACGAAACCAGTAACAACAATTATTCCCAGGGGCCGGCGGCACGATCTGCAGCTCTGCGAAAAGCTGTAGTGAGAGGGGAGTGTGCAGGAGCACCTGCGGTGTTGCGGGTCTAACACTTGCGTTTTGGTTTAAAGTCGGATGCAGCGCCTAGTGTTTAGAGTCTTGTGTTTCGGTTCAAATTTAGGATTTTAGGGCTTGGAGTTGAGTTGGGGTGAGGGCTTTAATTTGGTTGTTGCAGGACTTACGGCTGCTGCATTCTGTTTAAGGTTTCATCCGCTCGCCGTTGCTACGATTTCCTTGGTGCATACTCTTTCCTCGCGGAAGTCGTCTGATCCGTGCCAAAGCACCATGTTGCTGGCATTCAACAGTCTGCTGGCTGACAGTACAGGCCATTGCGAAAAGTGGCGATACCTTCTCTTATTCATGGTATATTGGCACAACCTTGCTGACCATTTACATTTATGTGGTTCAATGCATTGCTTGGTTCTTGTGCAGGAATCCTGCATCCTTCATGTATGAGACGTTGGCAACAACTTAGGAGCCAGTCACCTACATCACTGGTTACTTTACACCCTTTCCCACTCGAAGTTCAGCAACACAGAAAGTTTCTGATGACCCCTAAAAAGTATAACCGGAACCATAACCCAGGAAAGAAGGTTGCTACACAAGCAACCACTTGCCGGTTCTGCTTTTCGATGCATATCGGCTCGTATCTTCGGCCCCCGGAGACAGGAACCTGCTAGTTGCTTAACTAAGCTTCTAAGGTCACTTCGTTCTGGGGTCCCAGGTGCCTGCATGGCAAGAATAAGGCCCACCGGAAAAAGTAAGCAGGCTATAACTAAAGTTATGGGTACCCCAAATGGAGTTACCCGCACTTATAACCCTACTGGGACCCTACTTATAGCCGACTTGCCTTGCGCCCTGAACCATTAAACCCCTAAACCCCTAAAACAGGAGCCCCAAGAATTCCCTGAACTTCCCTTCGGCCTCTAGGTAGAAGCCAAAAGGCCCTTAACCCCGAAGCTTCAGACCCCTCGTCCAAGTTTGTCCAAAGTACTGAAACCCCGCACCCCACAACACCCGGAACCCAAAGCCCGTAAGCCCTACAACCATAAACCCTAAACCCTGAACCCTAAACCGAAAACCCTAAAACCCTAAAGCCCTAAAACCCTCAACCCTAAACCCTAATTAAACCCTAAAAGCCTAAACCCCAAACCCTAAGAGAAGCCGAAGCTAAATCTGGTGATGAAGGCTCTATACATACTCTTAAGCACGAGGCGACCATGTGGGGTCTGCGCCGTTCTGTCCGATCCCTTCGAAGGTTTAGGCTTTGAGATTCATAGGGTTTAGGAGCTGATGTAATTGGTGCCTCCGCACCATAATTTGTGTCGTAAAATCTTCCTGGGCTCCTTCGGAAAGTTAAACCCGCGTGCGGAACTTCCGACATTTTTCCCCGCAGACGGAGTGCGGGCAACGATCCTGTGCCTCCTCGGCACAAGGCACCTCTTTTGAGGATACCCAGAGAGAGCCCGAGAGGAATAAATAGACCTTACCCATAGGCCCCTAAGTAGTTCCTTTTTATGGTTTATATTTAGAATCCTATAAGGTAATCCCAAAAAGGAACTACTTAGGGGCCTATGGGTATAGCATATCGGGCATCTGCTCATAAGTGGACTGGAGACTCTGCGAAGAGAGCTGGGAGTTTGCTTCACGGGATATGCCATGGCTTTAGACGTGAACTTGAACGTAACCCTTACCGGGTTTAGGGTTTAGGGGTTTAGGGTTTAGGGGTTTAGGGTTTAGGGGTTTAGGGTTTAGGGGTTTGGGTTTAGGGGTTTAGGGTTTAGCGTTTGGGGTTTAGGCTTAGGGCTTAGGGTAAAAAGGGGCCCTAGGCTCTCCAGGCACAGGCCACGGAGGCACAGCAAAACCCGTGACCACTGCAATGGTTGCAGTCGTCAGCGAATTAACTCCGAGCCTTTGCGGGCCACATCTACGGTGGTCGCAAGCCGGCTCTTCTAAGTGGTTTTGATGTAAGAGGCCTTAGCAATTCGACTTCTCTTCGGTGGTCATCCTACTACGTTCATACTAAGGCTACTAAGGAACCCTAAGGAATGATATTAAATACGGATTGATCAGGCCTCATCAGAGCTTGGGTATGGGCTTCGTCGATTGTCGACTTGTTTGTGCCCGGATCGACCTCTGCTGCATGCTTTCAATGTGCTGGGAGGAAGGTACCCCTAAACCCTAAACCCATAATTCCTTAATCCATGATTAAAAAGATCCTGTTGTACATCCCAGGTGCGAACCTGAACTCTAAGTCCACTATGGTGAAAGGCGTGGTTCACACTTGAGTTATCTTATGACGTATTACCCTATACCTTATATAGGGCCGACAGTTGTAATAAGGTTTGACAAGAGTTCCAAGAAATCCATGGGGGTTCGTTTTGGATTTAGGTGCTGCGGCCTGGGTCCGAATGGTTTTTTGCGCAGAGAAACCGACAACTGTGCGTACTAGTACCACTCATTCCGACCCTAAATCCTACCCTAAACCTTCTAAACCCTAAACCCCAAACCCTAAACCCTGTATTATACCCTAAACCCTCTAACCCCAAAGCCCTACAGCGATGCAAGAGGTTAGAGCGGCCGGAGGGAGTAACGGATGCCATCAGCGGATCCCTTTCCTCGGATGCTTTGAAGGAGCAAGGCTCTGGCTTGCAAAGGTTTAGGTGCTTAGGGGTTTGGGGTTTAGGGCTTAGGGCTTAGGGTTTAGGTTTTAGGGCTTAGGGTTTAGGGCTTATAGAAGCTAATTGGTTAAAGAGCTCGGGGTTAGGGGTTTAGGCCTTTGGGGTTTTGATCAGTGAGGGTGCACCGGAGGAGAGAGAAACAAGTCGTTTTTTGCATTGTAAACCTTGGTTCCCTCCCAACTTTGAAGCTTTCGGGTTTAGGGTTTATAGGGCTTATAGGGTTTATGGGGTTTGGGCTATAACATGGTACCCATATCATATGGAACCTCATGAAAAAAAGTATTGGCATGTTCTGAGCCCCTACACTCCCGTCGGCTTTGGAAACTTTGGGCAGGGAGCTGTACTGGGAATCCGCAGCATAAGATCTTCCAGGGCAAGGTTCAGGGTTTTAGGGTCTTAGGACCTGTCTTAGGAGGGTTTATGGTTTTTGGGTCTCGGGGTGCGTGATTGTGTGACGTAGCATGGTTGGCAGAGACAGCCGGACGACGCCGTCACGCCCTGAATAGCTAGTTTGTGGCCTAGCAAAATCCCAAATCAATCTGGAACTGTTGCTCACTTACGGCTTTGCGGAAACATCCGAACGGACACGATCGTCCTCAAGAGCCGAGTTAGGGTTTAGGGTTTAGGGTTTAGGGTTCAGGGCCTTGGTGTTTAGGGTATAGGGCTTCAGGGTTTTAGGGTTAGGACGTGGATCCAAGCTCAAGGGAGATCTTAAGGCCTTTTTAAAAAGCAATTCAGTTTCTTTCCTGGATCCCACTCACCCAGAAGGATTAGAGGTCAGAGTCTGGATAGCTCGCCTACTACTTGTACTGGGATTCAGGAATCTGAGGTTTCCCAGGCTTCAAGGTCAGGTTGGGGATGGGTTTAGAGTTTAGGGCTTAACCCGAAATCTCACGTTCCAGCACCCAACACAAGAGCTTGAACTTAGCGTCCTTACTGCCCCTCTCGCATCCTTTGATTCAGATGATAGTTCCTGGCAGTACACGTCATTCTCTGGTCGTGGCCCTTGCTTGGCAACCATGGTGGCGTAAGCTTCCAACACGACAACGCCGAACTCAAAAATGCGGTGCTCGCACCCTAAGTCCCAAATCCTAGGCCTTAACTTAATGCCGCAGAGGCGCGATTCGAGGAAGATTTGCGTCTCCAAGAAGCTGAAATGAGACCGCATCTGGTGCCGCCTTATTTCTTTCAGTTCTCTTCGTTGGGGGGTTCCTTTACAGGATCGTAGGTTCACAGGGCTTTGATAGGGTTGCTAATGGTTTCTTTTTAGGGCAGCCCTCCGTTGAAGGCTTTGGCACTACCTGTACCCTGCACCCTGAACCCTAAAACCCCGAAAGCCCAGCCCTAAAGCCCTAAAGCCTAAGCCCGAAACTCGATAGGTCCCCACGCAACAGAACAATCCTGAAAGAAGCTGCATAGGCCAATGTGAAGCCTTGATAACCAGAGCAGTCTCCCGTTTACAGGAGTCTTGTAAAGGGCTACTGCGGCACTACTCGCCTTAGACCGCAGAATCAGTTTTCTTGTGGATCCCGATACATGTCTACAAACTTTCCCCAAACCCTAAACCCTAAACCCTAAACCGTTTCAAACGATACAAAAAAAGTTATGCAACAGCCCCGAAGCTTGTGGTCTCTAGCACTCCAACCCTAAGGGTCCACGTACCCCAAATCGTACATACATTTGGCCCTTAAAATACCTATTGGTTTATGCCTTTTTGCTCCGAAGGGTTGGAAGGGCGAGCCGGGGTTCAGGGGTTGCCTGGACCCTAGGAATCCTACCTGCTTAGGGATCCTTATCATGGCTTATAGGGATTATGGGTTTAGGGCTTAGGGATCCTTACTATGGTTACAAAAGTACGTAGGTTAAGCAATCCACCTGCTGAGGGCTCCGTATTGCGATTTCCTTTCAAAAAGTCCTTACAAAGCAAGGTTATTTGGTGTTATTTGGGGTTAAGGTGGGGTTTATATAGGGCTGGTCAAAATTCCATGAGTAGAACCCTTGAGCAAGCAGATTTCTGCGAAAGGGAATGAACTGCATCTTGCCGAGCGCCGGGCACTATCATCGCCTTGGCTGCTGGTGCCCTAGCCCAGTTAAGCCGGGAAGCATAGCATGCTACCCTAAGGGTCCAAGTACCTAATTATCATATACTCTTCTGAACACTAACCTACAAAACTACTGTCCGTAATCCAAGTACATGATTATTAGGTCCTTTGGACCCTCAGGGCTAGCAAACAGCAAACGACTTTAGGAGCATGCCCTAAAATGCCCACCTACAGTACCCAGAGCCCGATACTCGGTTCTTGTTAAGGGGTTTAATTTAAATTACCATCGTAAGGAAACCATATTGTTTACTATAGATCCCTATTCTGGTAACTTTGAATTAAATCCATTAACAAGAACCCAGGATAGCTGCTAAGGATGCCTCAAAGCAAAAAGAATGGCGATGCAGCCGAAGGCACTGCACTTTCGCCCTTCTTGTTACCTCAAGCGGCTTGGGTTTCAGGGTTTCGGGTTTGGGGCATAGAGTCATCAGGCAGTCAAAAGAGCATGACTTCTGGTGCATGCACATACACGCGTATAGTTGATAGTCATGTATACTCATCCACTGCTGCAGTACGCGGTGTCGTAGAGTTGACTAGGCGGATTGATGTAAGTTTGGCACTGCGCTTTCACGAAACCATGCATATGCACAAATGTCTCCTCGC
Source organism: Symbiodinium necroappetens (assembly GCA_905231915.1). NCBI lineage: Eukaryota > Dinophyceae > Suessiales > Symbiodiniaceae > Symbiodinium > Symbiodinium necroappetens. The sequence continues at coordinate 3,225 of CAJNJA010008885.1, read as the reverse complement.
TAGGGATCGTATTTCGCTTCCATGTGCCAGGGACACAGGATTTCTAGCATCCCGCTTACATATATCATCCCATTCGTAGGAAGTTCAGTTCTGGAATAGAAGGGAAATAGTCTTAGGGGTCTAGGTTGGAGTTTGGGGCTTTCATTCGGGGGTAGGCCCCTAAACCCTAAACCCTTAGGCCTTGAGGGCAGTTTGACGTGTGACTCCAGGCTTTAGGAGGTGGTGTTTCCTCAAAAAGGTCGGAGTAGGAACAGCCGTAGTCGTAGTCATAGTCCTGGTAGGTCTTTTGGGCCACAGGTAAACCCTTATAACCCTTAACCCTGAGACTCTAATCTACATCCTATCCCCCCACAAAACCCTCAACCCGGCTTAGCCAAGACTTCGAGGCCTTTCCCATTTTGGTGTCGTGCCAGAATCCCGTACGTAGGCCCAGAAGCTATCCTAGAGGCTCCAAGTACTCAAAGAGTAGGGTTCAATCTTATCGGATTTACCGGTTTCGGATATAAGGTGCAGCGTTGTAATGTTCAGGGGAAATTCAGCCCAACTCCCAGTCAGGCCAGCTATAGCATTGGCTGCCTGACTAAGATGTACAAAGTGAAAAGCTGTCCAAGCCTTACACTCTCTCCAATTTTTAAGCTTCCGGTACGTCTTCAAATCACTCGAAGGAGATTTGCAACTCCGACTTATAGTATCCGACTTAGAACCGAGCACTCAGAAAACACCATCAACCCTGCCCCACATCCGAGGCGGCTGAGTGGCGCAGGGGCACATGGAGGGGATCGCGGCATGCCCCGCGGCATCCCTGTAGCGGCCTCTCTGCCCCAAACTCAAAACCCTAAAACGGTTTAGGGTTTTGGGTTTATAGGGTTTAGGCCAAGCCCTGAATCCTATTCCCCGAAGCCTCGTGGATGGGATGATTCTCGCAAGCATGGAGCTATGTATCCTGTGGCCGCGGAGCCCCACACTGGTTCGGATCCTAACACAATCCACAGCTTGCAAGGAAGGGTCCATGTGATCAAATTTGGGGTTCCTTATTATGGTTTCTATCTATCTATCTATCTATCTATGCATCTATCTCTCTCTCTCTCTATATATATAATATACACATGTATATATATATATATGATTTCTATATATATATATATATAGCTCCCTAAAAAAGGTAGATCGTTTGGGCCACAGGTAAAGGAGATCCTAAGTGCTTAAGGCCTCGCCTCGAGTCTCCCATGTATAGCCAAACGACAAGTCCCACACACAAAAGATCTTCAAGGTTTGCGGTTTAGGGGTTTAGGGGTTTGGGGTTTAGGGTTTGGGGTTCAGGGTCGGCAGGCAGGGTTTAGGGTTTAGGTTTTAAGGCTTGGGGTTTGGGGTTTAGGGGTTTAGGGGTTTGGGGGCTTAGGGTTTAGGGTTTAGGGCTTGGGGTTTGGGGTTTATCGGTTTTGGGGTTTGGGGTTTAGGCTTTAGGGTTTGGTGTTTGGGGCTTGGGGTCGCAAGCAGGGTCAACGTGGACTCTGCCTGTCCAAAGGTCTGTGAATTGGACAACCAAAGTCTAGGCTTAAGGGGTCTAGCGCCCTAAGTATAAGGTCCTTGGAAGCCTAGGGTAAGGCTCCAGGCCTATGTATATTCTCAATCCAAAGTCCCTAGTTTCCTACAGAACCTTCAGTCCAAACCTGGAACCCCAAATTACCTCCGGACCCGATACCCTCAGCCCTCAAGCGCTGCCAGCAGTAAAGCTTCAACACCCGAATCCGAGAGGCCACCAGCTCCACCCTAAACCCCTAAACCCAAAACCCTCAACCCTCCTGACCCTTGAAGCCTTGGCCCTGATGGTACCACTCTGACGCTGATCTCACAACGCCCGCAACCAACGTAAGTTTTTGCACCCTCAACCCTAAACCCTGCACTTTAGGGCTTAGGGTGAAGCATAGTGACCTTACGCCCTGGAGCCCGTAAGACTCATAGTACCCAAATAGCAGAGCTCGCCCTTAACCGAGAACCTTCAACGCCCAAAGACAGTAGTGTTGTGCGGTGCGTTATACCATCATGATACTGTATGAAATATGCTGAGGAATCCTTTCTCCAGGAATATAACCCAATAACTTTCAGCCTCCCAAGTAACCCCTAAGGGTCCAACGGACTCAATGATTAGGTACTTCGGTTGCGGATAGTAAGTAGTTATTTAGGTTTATATATATATATATTTTTTTGGAAGAGTGTATGAATATTAGGCACTTGGACGCTTTGAGAACAGGTTGCGGGCCTTCCCGCGTCGATCTTTGTCCGCCGCTGTGCCGCGGCAGGCCCACCTATCGAGATCCCACGGGTTCCTTCAGGGGTTAAGGGTTCAGGGTTCGTTGAGGGTTCTACAACCGCTTCTGTTAAGCTAAAGTTTGGGCTTTACGGTTCTTTCAGGGGTTCAACAGGGCTTCACGGCTTGTCGTCTACAGAGTTGCATGTGAGCGGACGTGGGTTACCATAATGTAATAATTCGAGCAGGGTTTTGGTGTCCTTCATAGAATAAAAATAACAAGGAACCCCCAAAAATAGAATAAATATTTTAGGAACCCCCCAAAATAGTATCGGTAATTATTTAGACCCTACATTACGGCTCACACTCTTCAGGGTTTCTGGGTCAGGGACTTGAGGCTGGCAGTTCTAGGGGCTAGTGCGTGTCAAAGAACTGTCAAGGCAACCGTATACGAGGTTTAGGGGGTTTAGGGGTTTAGGGTTTAGGGTTTCGGTTTAGGGTTTCCTCTACTGTAGCTGAACATGAGTGGAACTGAACCCTAAGGGTCCAAGTAGTCCTTATTTATGGCTTTTGGTACCCAAAAGGGACCCTAAGTCCTATAATAGGGAGTACTTGGACCCTTAGGGTTATAAAGCTTCAACCCCAGACTGTAGGCTCAAAACAGCTCAAAAAATACCTAAACCCCTAAATCCCCCATCTCCAAAACCCTGAACCCTAAGACACAGGCTGTTGATGATATAAATCTTGCATTCCCTTAAGGACCCTCAACCATGGGAATTTCGGTATATTCCGTATTATGGGCGATGCAGGATTTATATCATCAACCCCTGAACTCTAAACCCTAGGGAGGAGGACGCTGTGGGAACCTAGTTTTTTTTCAGGTTTTGGGCTAAACAACCAAGACAACATAAGATGGAACACAGTAATAACATGCTAACACCCGAAAGCAAAACATGTGTAGGCACTCTGCAACGAAT
>CAJNJA010008884.1:1028-15162 GCA_905231915.1 Symbiodinium necroappetens | reverse complement strand
CCCCAAATTAGCATGGCACCCTTATAAAAAGGATCCCAAAAGGAGAACTCTGATGGAACCTGGAAAAAAGGCCTCGCGGATCTAACTCTCGTCTTCTCGGATGTCTAGCGAGTCAGGCTAGAGGTCTCAGCTGCACTTCGTGGTACCGCTTCCGAAGCCTTACGCAACACCCTTGACGGTTTAGGGTTTAGGGTTGAGGGTTTAGGCTTTAGGCCCTAAACCCTAAACCCTCAACCCTAAACTTTAGGATTTAACACCCTTCTAGAACCCTTGCAGTTGCCTTTGAAACCCCGTTTTGAGGTCTCCTCCCAGCGGCCATCGGGAAGCAGTTTCGCGGCCCTGGCTGTTAGGGGGGGTCCGACTGCAAAAGGGGGGCGGCTGCATAGATAGTGGGATTTCTATGGCGTTTAGGATGTAACAGTAACACCTAGGGTTGAGGGTTTGGGGGTTCAAGGTTTCGGGTGTAGAATCAGAGACTCTAACGCTTAGGGTTGAGGGTTTTGGGGGTTCAAGGTTGCGGGTCTAGGATCCGAGCCACTCTAGCAGATGTCATGATGCCGTTCGCCCCGTTCTGCCTCTGTGGATATGTATGTCCTCTCTCCCTCTCCGTTTCTTTCTCTTTCGCTGTTGCTGTCTGTGGGTATATTACCCTATACTGTATATAAACATATATATATATGTTTATATATATAGATAGATAGATAGATAGATAGATAGATAGACAGATTGATTGATTGATTGATTGATTGATAGAGAGAGAGAGAGAGTCTACCAAATCAAGCCATACTATACTATACTAACTGTACGGCACTATACTATACTAGACTAGACAGTACTATACTACACTATACTATACTATCATACTATACTTATGGGTAGTTCTCTAAATTAGGGTCCGGCTTCAGGCCCCAATTTAGTACGGCACCTGAAAAACAGGGACCCTAAAAGGGACCCTAATTTAGAGAACTGCTCTTGTAGTAGGAACCTTTAGCCGTGCCCCAGGTCAAGGAAAGTGGGACGTGCGCCTGCCTGATCAGGTCCTCACTCGCGCGCCTGCGCGGGATGCACATTTTTGTAAGGCTTAAGGCAGAAGGGTTTAGGGTTTAAGTTTAGGGTTGGTGTAGGGTTTAGGTTTAGGGTTTAAGGTGTAGGGTTTAGGGTAAGCCCGAAGCCCTAATCTCTAAAGAAGGCTCTGTGTTGTCCGCTTCCAATTTTCAAAAGCAGGGACTAGAGCCTCAGGCGCTTCTTTACCGAAATGCTTCTTCATGATTCCTACTATAAGCATAGCATGGTCTTATCGTATAGTATGATAGACTACAGTATAGTATAATATATCCAACAACCCTCTTCTAACAATTAAAACCCCTATATTAGACGTGGAGCCTCAAATCTGTGCCCGCCCTGAACACCTGCTCGTTAGCCAGGCTTGGTGCAGGATGGGAAGGCTTTGATGCGATGCTGCGGAAGGGTCTGCCAAGATTAAGATGGCATTGCAAGCTTGAAGAATGAAGGAGATTCAACACACCTCAAGATGTTGCATCTAAGTGGCACGCCGCAAAAAGCTGCTAAATTTGGTCTTAGGGTTTTTTTTTCCGACTTGCTGCTACAATCCTGCGCTTGCTTGGTCTTTGAGTGGAAATGGCTGCGAAGTTGCCAGCCCCCGACTTTATCGGAGCATCACGAGCCATAAACACCACAGCCCTTACAGAGAACATTGCCTTTCCCCATCTTCGGCGGCAGGGCATCACATGCAAACATCATAGAAACACCAGAAATTCTAAACCCTGAACTCTTTCGATCAAGATTTAATTAGAACCGACTGCCTGGCCTCGTGGAAGAACCAGCTTGACCGCTTTCTGCTCCTATCCTCGGCCTCGTCCGGTTGACTATTGAAGTATTTTCTGGAGACTACAAACGAGGTTACGTACACTGTTCCGAACCTCTCTTTTAGGCAAATCGGGTAGCACAAATGTGGCATATTGACTTCGGCTTCCTCGTTTTGCAAGAGCTCCCTCCTCCAGCTCTCCGAACACCCAGTGTCGGGTCTGGGGCTTAGGGCTTACCTGTCCTCCTCATCGTCGTTGCCATCATCATCATCAACAACTGCAGCAGCTTCATCATCTTCATCATCAACAGCAACGGCACAAAGAACAACAACAACAACAACACCATCGTCCTCATCATCACCATCATCACCATCGTCATCCTCAACATCCGGCTTTGCTAGCCAGCCGTGATTGGCTTGGCAATTTGAGGTTCTGGGTCTCGGGGGTTTGGGGCGGCAGACTTCTCAATTCCTGAGTCGTGGAACTATAAAGGAGGCCAAACTCTATATCCGAGTATACTATGGTATTACCGTAGAATATAGTATAGTATAGTATAGTAGAGTAGAGTATAGTATAGTAGAGTGTAGTAAAGTACAGTACAGTATAGTAGAATCTAGTGCAGTATAAAATCCCTAAACCCTAAACCCGAACCTCCAGTCTCAGCCGCGCGGTCGAGAGAGGAAACGACTCCCTGGAACCCTACACTGCCCTACACTCCCCCCCTCAAGTAAGCCCTAAACTCTAAACCCTACTATAGGGGTAGAATGTAGGGTTTGGGGGTAATAATATACTAAAATAGTATAGGGCTTTGTGGTATAATACTATACGAAAATAGTATAGGTAATTATTTAAGCCCCTATGCTAAACCCTTCTCAGGCGGGAGCTGCGCTGCCAAGGTCACGACCTTTGCCTGGCCTGCTCCAATGGGTTTAGGGTTTATAGGGGTTTAGGGGCTTTAGGGCTTTAGGGATTTTTAGGGCTTTGGGCTTTAGGGCTTTAGGGTTTAGGGTGACCAACTTCAGTCTCGGATGGGTTCGCTTAACGGGCTCTTCAACACGGTTCTATAAGGGTTCAATGAGAAGGATGCCCGAAAGGGTTTCGTAAGAGGCCTGAATAATGATAAGTAGGATTTGGGGTAGATTGTAGTACTATAAACAGGAACCGAAGGAAAGGCAGTGTACTAATCATTCAGGCGTCTGTATTAATCTCTTCCCGTCGGCTCCAGTTGTTGCTGCATCCCTCGGCGCTTCTTTTCGAACCTCTTTCAGGCTCGCAGTTCCTGGCTTCGTGGGGGATTCGCCAGCCATCCAGGCAGTCAGTAGTTAGTTGGGTGGTTAGCTAGTGAGTTAGTTAGTTATTTAGTCAGTCAGTCAGTCAGTCAGTCAGTCAGTTTAGTGAGTGCGTGAGTGAGTTAGCTAGCTAGCTAGCTAGCTAGCTAGCTTGCTTGTAATTAGTTAAGCGAGCTAAGTTAAGCGAAGTTTAGTTTTGCTCAGTTTAGATTTAGATGTTAGATAGTTAGCTCAGTACTTAGTGAGTTAACTAGATAGGTAGGCAGGCAGTCCGTCAGCCAGGCAGTCAGTCAGCTCGTCAGTTAGTCAGTTAGTGCCAGTTAGTGCTTAGCCTAGCGAGTTAGCGAGCCAGATAGTTAGTTGGCCAACTATTACAATACATACATACTTATTTGCTTACTTCGTTAGTTCGTTAGTTCGTTCGTTCGTTAGTTGGTTCGTCAGCCAGCCAACCAGCCCACAACTCGATTATGCACCGTGGGATTACATCAGCACTTACTCGCTGCATCCTTTGGAGGGTTTTGCAGTCAGGGAAAAGTCTCGGTTCCGCCTTGAAGTACGTACCTCTGGTCAAAACCGAAGCTACGCCCTGCAGCGGAAACACTTAGCCGGGTCAGGCCGAAATCTCTGAACCTTGAAACCTAGGGAGTAGTTGAATCCACTCCCGCCTCCCTCCCCTTTCATGGGAGGAGCTGCACGCTGTGACACAACACACCTCAACTACCAAGAAGCCTCGCCTGAAACCGGCGCCCAACAATCCTCTTGTATCCTCTTGACTCTAGAGATTTAGGGCCCATCCTTTTGGGACCCCTCTTGAGAAAGAGAAGTTGAAGGAAATCGAAGTACAGGAGCTGTCGGCCTACAATCCCAGCGCGGCGCGGAGCCTGACAGAGAAGGATGGTGAAAGCAGGCAACTCAGGGGCCCCAATGCTTCGAGGTCTGCGGTGTCTCATTCAGAGGAGGGTTTAGGGTTTAGGGTTTAGTTTTTTGGAGCTTTTTTTTGTTTTTTTCCTGGGCTCTTTTCCGACTGCACGAGGTCTCGGCTACGGGTTTAGGGTTTAGGGCAATCTCTTTTGCCAACACCGGGTATCGAATCTTGCTTATCGAAACCTTCCGGCTCCTTTGTCCTCAGCACCTGTAGATCATGGGATGTGCAGGCTTCTGAAACTCCCCTCAGGGTCAAACCCTAGGACTTGGAAATAAACCCTACGCTCTGCAAGCACCGTGGTTACCCACTGTGGCCATGGTCATGATCATTGATTCCCCTGTTACCAAGCCGAGTATTGGATGGGTGCCGCCAGCTGCGTGGCTTCGACCACGAACGTGATGCAGCTGCTCGGCGACACCCATGGCCAGTTGTAAACCTAGTTCATGTAAACACGCTGCTTTTGCAACCAATAACGCGTTACCTGAAATATGCATTTCAAGCCTGATTCTGGGAGTTAAAGCCAAGGCAGCTCAAGGCTAGAAGGCCTCGTCCACGATGTCGAGAACTTGCAATCCGCGGCAGTCCATGACGGCCTAGGCTTCGGGTTTAAAGGGTTTGCTCTTTCGAGGGACGTTTGGATTTGGGATAGCCAGTCAGAGACTCGGCAAAGCCCTTAAGGCTTAGAAGCCAAGGTTGCTGTTTCCGGAGACGAATTCACATTGCAGCTTTTCCGTCCTGTCCCAGACCCAAAGGCACTGACACTGCAAACGGCCACTGCAACTCGGGCAGTCGCAACAAATAGGTCATATCACTGTGAACGCTTGGAATGTTCCTTTCTTACAGAGAGCCGCAGAGACAAGAATGATAATGAAGTAGAAGCAGAAAAAATTGTCATCATCAGCAGCATCGGTGCTGATGCCGGTTGCGCTTGAGGCCGGGGGGGGGAGGGTGCGGCGGCGAAGACATCAATGCTAAAGATGACGAGTCAAATGGCGAGGACGGTGGGCTGGACGAGGTGACGACCCACATCAGAATCGACAGCAGCACCATGCTTCTTCCGGTTGCTCAAGCAGTTCTTACACTATCCAGGGAACCCGAAACCCAAATCCTAAACCCCAAACCCGAAACCCTGAACCTACTGCCCTAGGCCCTAAATCCCTAAACCTCTGAACCCCTAACACCCTAAATCCTAGACCCTAAACCCTAAACCCTTAAACCCTAAACCCTAAACCCCTAAACCCTAAACCCTTAAACCCTTAAACCCTAAACCCTAAACCCGTAAACCCTAACACCCTAAACCCTAAAACCCTAAACCCCGCCGAAATCGAGCCTCCGACTGTCCTCTGTGACTGGGTGCCCGGCGTGAGGCACCGCAACAGCGGAGGGCGCTTGCGAGGAGAACACGAGGCACATGCTACCTAAAAGGAGTTAAGTGCTAGGGTTTAGAGTTTTAGGGGGCGACGTTGTCTATATGAGGGCATGTAGACACCAAGCCGTTTCAGTTTCTTGAGCGAGGTACTTTCACCCTGGCAATGAGGGCTGACGGTTATGTTTGGGGCTTAGGGTTCATGGGTTTAGGCTGTTGTGGCGTCCTGGCTGTGAAGCATTGCATCGTTTGAACTAAGGTTGAGGGTGCGGTGCCATGTTAGCATATAGGGGCTTTTGATATAAAGCAGAATCGGGTTTTGAGGTATTTTCTAGTATACAGAATGTATTCAGCAACCCTAAAGAATAGCGTTGGCAATCCAGCCTTCAATATTGCACTGTCAGTGAGAAAGCTGAGCAAAAGCACATACCACAGCATTTCGAGCCCATGCCACAAGCAGAGGATTTTCGAGCCTTAAAAAACCTTCACACCCAAGAGGACCCGATGAATCCCAGGGATCCCGGTTGAGTGCCCGGCAGAGGCTTCCCCAAACTCGATGTGGCCCACCCGCCTCCTGGTTGCCCTGGCAGCGTGCGGGTTTCAAGGTTGTCTGTCTCTTTGGGGTCCCGAAACTTTCAGGCTGTTAGGTTAGGGTTTACGGTAGCATCATTGCACTAGGAAGCCCCCGGACAATTACCAGCGAGTGCCTTTGAACCTAAGGTGCCAGGACAACTACGGCGTTAAGGCACCAGGAAATCTCTCGAATCTGAATTATAGGGTCTATGAGGTTATCCTAAACCCCAAACCGGCTCAGGTTCGGGTTTTCTGAAACAGCAAAGGCGGAGGGAGTGCTGGAGAGCAGGGAAACAAGGGCTATACTCAGTACTCGGAAGGCTTTGGGGGTTTAGGGTTTGTGGCGTGAGGGTTGTAGGGTTTAGGCTGGTTCCGGGCTTTAGGGTTATAGGGTTTGCAAGTGAAACTTGTGTCCCTCACTCACTCTGTCTTGCTGCAGGAAGATCGCGACCGTCACAGTTCATCGAAGGATCAAAAGCAGGCCGTCCAGGTGGGGCCCGCAGGACTTGTAGCTCCGTTTATATCCGCCCATTCCGTTCTGTGAGACCTCACCAAGCCTACCTTCGGATGCTTGGGATCTGTGAGCTACAACATCTGCTACCACTTTCAGGGTTTAGGGGTTTAGATTTAGGGTTTTAGGGTCCTTGCTTCAGGATTTTTCGGGTGCGTGTTTACGGCTTCGGGCTGCAGGGCTGTAGGGTGTGGGGGTTGAAGCTTAAGGACCGGGTTTATTAGGGTTTAGGGCTTAGAGTTTAGGATTTAATGCTGTTGCCGTCGAAGCGAAACAGCAGGCGCCAAGAGCACAAGACAAAAGAGCTACCGAATTCCCCCCGGGGGAACTCAACTCAAGAAACAGAAGAAGACCTGAAAACTACAGCACAACCATAAATCCTAAACCCAGAAACGATGAAGTAAGGATGCCTCCTTCGGCACAGGGTCTGAGCTGAACGTCGAGTTCTGCGCCCACTCGGAACCTTAGTGCGGATGTTGCTGGTTGGGGATCACGATTTCACACCGAAGCCCCAAGCCTCATGGCAGATTAAACATACCAAAATACACCCTCACATCACGGAACCCTGGCAACAAGGAGACCGAAACACCGGCACCCCTCATCAACAAATCCTAGCCCTTCAAAATCCTACACCGCCCTCAGTCTATCTGATAGGGAGCCGTAATGACCAAAACAAGGCTTGGAGGTGCAACGTAATGTAGTACAGTATAGCCATAAAAAGCCTTAAGCAAATCTATTGCCAGTTCGTAAGCCCAAAGCCCTAAACCCTAAACCCTGAACCCTAAACCTTAAACCCTAAACCCTGAACCCCAAACCCTAAACCCTAAACAAGTCCTGCGACTGGGCAAGAGGCTGCCCAAGGAGCCCGGTAGCAGAGCCCCGGTGTGAACCCAGAGCCAGCCTGGCCGAAACACCCCCCAAATGGGAGCTTCAGGGCCCAAAAGACCCTAAACCCTAAACCCTAAAGCCCTAAACCCCTAAAGCCCTAAACCCTAAAGCATTTAGGGTTTGGGATCTGCTGCAGTTCAGGGCGAATGGGGTTTAGGGCGTGCGGGGGGGCAGGGGGTTTATGGCATTTTTTCTGGTTTTTAGGCTGTTTAAGGTTACGGCTCTGGCTAGAGATTTTTGTCGTTTTGGTCTGGTGCCGGCAGGTTTCGGACGTAGAAAGGGCATGGCTTGCACAAGTGAAGGGTTTGGGGGTTCATTGACCACCGCTAAGCAAGAAGCTGGCTTAGAAGCAAATCTGCTCAACTCAGGCAGGACCCGACAGAAGTCCTCCGTTGTGGCGGGGAACCCCCCTGCGTTGCAATACCGATATGATGGCAAGCATCCCAGAAGCGATCGCAGGAAGGCGCCCCTTAACCTTAAACCCTGAGCCCCGAGCCTTAAACTTCGAAGCACCTGAACCCCGAAGCCCCTTGAAGCCAAGTCTGCGGGGTAGACGAGTTTAGGGGTACATTATGGTACATTGTGCAAGAATAGTCATGGTAACAATAACAATAGTCAGCATAAGAAGAAGAAGAAGAAACAGTGAAAATACCAAGAATGATAATTGCAATAAACCACTGACACAGTAATCATAACAAGATAGACACAACGGCGTTACCGACTAACTGAGCCCACCTGCGAGGTCCCACCAACCCCCACTCTCGGAGAATGGGACTCAACCAATAGAGGGGGCCTTAAATGCCTACATTGAGATACTTCGTTTGAGGAGGGCTTATACTACACGTGGGTTTCTATTGTATTTCAACTGTTTCCGACCCCAAATATTCTTGCCGCTTGGCTTCTTAACTGACTAAGTCGGGCCATCAACCTCAAACCCTAAAGCCCTAAACCCTACACCCCTAAACCCTAAACCCAAAACCCTACACCCCAAACCAAAAACGGGGCTCCACGGAGCACCTTCGACCGTCGCCCGGTGCTGCAATGCGGAGCTCTCCTGCAGAATCTTCGGGGCTCAGGGCTTCGGACTTGCTTCAGACATCCTTCTGGTTTACCCTTACCCTCAAAGGACTCATATTCTAAGGCTTTTTGGCCAAAGACCCTATTATAGAAGACTTTGGGCTATTTTGATGCTAAGGGTTAGGGTTCAAGGGTTTTTTTGTTTTACGTGCAATGGCCCTTTTCCGTGCGTGCCAGCCTACCTCCATGAGAAATGGGTTTAGGGTTTAGGGACTTAGGGTTTTTAGGGTTTTTAGTGTGTTTAGAGGTTTTAGGGGTTTTAGGTTTTTAGGGTTTAGGGTTTAGGGTCTGCGCAAAAGGCTAGAGACCCATACGGGGCGCACTGATAGAGCAAAGCCCCTGTGGCAGACGCTGCAGCTAGAAAGCCCCAAGATCGGCACTGGAGTTCGAAGGAGATGCATTTTCGGGGCCTTGGTAACTATTTTGGGGGTTCCTTATTATGAAGATAGTAGAATATACCCCCAAGACCCAGTAAGTCCACTAGATTATGAGAAGATGAGCTACAAGAGTCTCCGAGGAGTCCTTCTTCGTCATTACCGTCCTCCTACACCTACTCCCCCTCATCATCGTCATCACCATCGTCATAGGTATCCTTTCCATCGATGACCCCATCATCAGGGCCCGCCTTCATATGTCTTCACCGCCATCTTTGCCAGCACCAGCACCAAATCATCTGCATTATCATTGCCAACGGCGACAACATCAGCATCAGCATCGGCAGCAGTAGCATGCCGTTGACCACCAACAACAGCGCCAGCAGCACCATCGTCACCATCGCTACCACCGCCATCAGCCACCATCAACGCCACCGTCATCGTCGTCATCACCATCGCAACACCACCATCACGGTCGTCGTCGTCAGTATTGAGTTTCATCTCCATCCTCATCCTCCTGATCGTCGTCATCCCTCGTTGTCGTCCTTATCATATTATATATGATCCACGCAGTATTGTTGGCTTAATTCAATTAATACCTTTTGCGGTCTGGTTCATGTTGGCACACCTTGCTCATGTTTGCTCCTCTTCCTCATGGTTTTTTAGCCAAAGACGGCCAGCACTTTTCCTAAGCAGTCTAGCACTAGTAGCCCAAGTACGACAGTTTCGAGCATGTCCACTGACACTACTGTCCTAAAATGTGCACCGATGATGGGTAGAATGCATAGCACGAACATCTAGATCCCCTCCTACTTGTGTCCACCAATCACCCCAATTGCAAAGTGCATCCCCCGCGAGCCGCACTTCTTTCGGGGGATTTCGGTGCGTGGGGCTTGTGGTTTCGCCTTCTTGAGCCGTACTGATAATGACACTGCACGTATTGCGTTTGCGACAGAGCCTGAAAGCATCTGAGCGCCTTGCAGTACACAGCAATTTGCTGAAACACTGACCGCACGCGAAGTAACAGCGATATGGCTATGATAAAACTAGCAGCAAACTGATGACGGGCATGAGAAAGGCAATCATACTGAGAAGACGATTCGGAAGGGAAAGCCAACCAGGACGGAAGATGCTTTGTACAAACACCTTTCCATTTCGCACTGCAAGAACAAGTTCCCGAAACAAGTACAACAAACACTCAAACCCAAAACATTTGCCAAGTTCTTAAGCCTCGGGATAATTCCTCTGCTACCCAAGGCCCTAAGCCCTAAGTCCAAAGCGGGGGGAGCCCTTACACAAAATACTGATAACTTATTGTCCAGGCTTCTATATGAACCCTCAACCCTAAATAACCCACACCCCTAACCCCTAACCCCTAAACGCTGAACCCTAAACCCTAAACCGTAACCCACGCCCCTAAACCCCTAAACCGTAAACCCTAAGCCATAAACCCAAAAGGGGCTCCCACCTCGTTGGCGACCACGGCAGCATTGGATGCCTTGCAACGGGGTTTACCGTATAGGGGATTAGGGGTTTGAAGGTTTAGGGGTTTAGGGTTTAGGGGGTTAGGCCTTTTGGGGTTTGAAGGTTCAGGGGTTTAGGGTTTAGGGGTTTGAGGTTTAGGGGTATCGGGGATAAGAGGTTTGGGGGTTGGGAGCTTGGGTTTGGGTTTAGCTGCAGCCCCCAACAGAAACCCGATTTCCGGGGCTGAGGGGTTGAGGTTTGAGGCCTCGGGATTTAGGATTCCGGGGCTTACGGCTCGATTTTGCGAGCCTGAAAGCGGGATTAGGGTTTTGGGTTTAGGGTTTAGAGTTTAGGATTGAGTTTAGAATTTAGGGTTTAGGGTTTTGTGACTCAGGACAATGATCTCGACCATTTCAAACCTGGCTGCAGGGCTTTCAGGATCACTGTCGTCCCTGTTCTACTGTTGATGATATAAATCCTGCATTACCTTAAGGCTCCTAAACTATGGGAATTATCGGAATTATGGTATGTTCCTTATTGTGGGTAATGCAGGATTTATATCATCAACCGTATGACAGCTTACGAGGGCGTGAAGACAGAAAGTTGTGTCTCAACGCCAAAAGCGGCTAAAGAATGAGAGCAAGGCATGGCGATGTTATGTTAAAACAACTCATATAGAAAATACAGGGGGGCATCACTACTTACCCATGATTAAATCCAAGCAGCCATCTGCAGTGCTCCTGCTTAGTGATTAGTGCCGATGCTGATGCTAGCAAGGGAGCTAGTGATGGTGCACCAGTGATTGTTGCAGAAGAGGTGGTGATGATCATACTAAGCTGTGTGACCTGTTTACGGAAGCTCACAAAAGCTTCTCCCAGCATGACTCTCCCAGCATGACTCGATCCTTGCGAGACTCGGCCGCAAGATAAGCATCTGTCGCTGCCCCGATTGGGCCTGCCAATCAGATTGCTGAGACACGAATGTTCGGGTTCCAAAGTCAGGGTTTCAGGTTGAGGGGAGATGCTGCACCGACATGCAGGAAACCGGGCACTTCGAACCAATAATAAGAGAATCCAACACGAAAGGTCCAACCGGAAGTCAACAGTGAGGCAGTCCAAAATCCTGTGCAATGATAGCAACACTGATATTTAAGTACACTAGTCGTAATAATCGTAGTAGTCGCAGTCGTCGTCGTCGTGGTGGTGGTAGTAGTAGAAGTTGTTGTTGCTGCTGTTGTTGCTGATGCTGTTGCTGATGTTGATGCTGCTGTTGGTGATGTTGTCGTTCCGTTGTACTAGCAGTAGTACGAGTAGTAGCATCAGTAGCACTACAACTCGTCGTCGTCTTCGTCGTCGGTGCAGGAATGGTGTCTGCGATAGCAACAAAAAATACAGTCGAAAAGCTCCTCGTCACAAACCAACTACACACTGGAAAAAAACCCTCCACCGTGAAATCACCCGCTCCAATCCCAACCCCAGGATCCGAAACCCTACAGCCCTATCCCCAAATCCCTCAAAACCCGAGAAGAAAAGGACATAGCACCGCTTGCCCCTAAACCCTACACCCTAAACCCAGGAAGCCCATCGTCCTGGCAGTGCTTCCTCCGGAATAGTCTCGGCCCCAACTCCGTTCTGAGCGACTAGGGCCTTGCTGTCAGGGCTTAGGGCTTAGGGTTTAGGCTTTTAGGGTTTAGGGCTTTTAGGGTTTTAGGGTTTAGGGTTTTTAGGGTTTCGGGTTTTAGGGTTTTTGGGGTTTTAGGATTTAGGGTTTTCAGGGTTTTAGGATCTAGGGCTTTAAGGGTTTAGGGTTTTTGGAAGACTTCTCCGAGGCAGTCTTAAGACGTTGGGGAGGGCTCTGCTTGCAGGTGTTGGAGTCTTTTGGGTTTTGGTTGTTGGCCGTTGTGCTTTTAGGCAATTGGTGGGTTAGGTCGGGGAGAACGAAACAAGCTTGAGAAGGTCGGGGAAAAAACGTTGGAAACCAGAACGGCTGAAGCGGGAACCAGCTTGAGAAATGCCTGGGTCCAAAGAGTTGAGGTTGTAGAGCTTTGGCATTGTAAGTGCTGGCTTCCAAGCGTTGGTTGTGAGCTCTTGTGCTTTTGAGATTGAAGTTTCTCACCCCTAAACCCTAAACAGGCCCTAAACCCTAAACTCCTAAACACGCGAAACCCTGAACCCCTAAACCCGGAACCCTTAAGTTTCTCAGGCTCCGACCAAGTTGCCCCTCTCCCAGGCAGAGAGCTCGGGAACGCGCGAGGTGGAGATGTCCTTTCAGCTCCGAAGGTTTGGGGCTTCGGCCAGATACCCCGAAAGAATAATGATAAAATTCGGAAATAATACTGATGACAACAACAACACCAACACCAACACCAACACCACCACCACCACCACCGCCACCACCACCACCACAACAACAACAACACCAACACCAACACCAACACCAACACCAACAACAACACCAACACCAACACCAACAACAACAACAACAAATAATAATAATAATATTAATAATAATAATAACAATAACAATAACAATAACAATAACAATAACAATAACAATAACAAGAATAATGCTGATGATGCTGATAATACGTAATGATAACAACAAACAATAATCACAAAAATAAGGTTTGTTGACAATTTTCTCTTGCGAAGTTACAGAAAGGAAGGCTAAGAATGGGACCATTGATAATAATAGTAGAAATAGTAATAACAATATATCAAAACTACTACTGACAACATCAGCTACAATAATAGTAGTAATAATGGTAATAAGAAACATGTTTTAACAAACATAACAATAATAATAAACAGCAACAGCAATACGAATAGTAATAACAACAAAACTACTGACTTTTTACGAAAACAGTCATAACACTGATGCAACTGATGACAAAGGGAATTAAGAGTAAAACCCTAAACCCTGAGCCCTAAACCCTAAACCCTAAACCCTAAACCCTAAGCCCGGCCCTCGTGGAGGTCTGAGGACGGAGCTGTGAATATCCGAGTCTGCACGTGCATGGGCCTGACAAGCGCCAGAGGAGGGATCTGTTTGCTGAAAAGATCTCATATGGTTTAGGGTTTAGGGCTTATAGAGGAGAAAGCTCATCTGTAACTCAGGCTTTAGTTAGGGTTTAGGGCTTAGGGTTCAGGGTATAACGGGTCCTTCATCCTAAGCCATAAACCCTAAACATCCCAAATAAGAGTCCTTCTGCCAGCAGTACCAGAGGTGCACTACGGCCACGAAGAGTCCTCATTTGGCCTGTGGAGCGCCTTGAAGATGCCACCGCAAGCACAGCAGGGTTTAGGGTTTAGGGCTTAGGCAAACAAGCGACGGCTCCAATCAGCTGCAATGTAGGCGCTGCAAGAATCTCGATAGGGTTTTGGTGGTACTATATACCAAAAAAGTCTTAGAAGAAACCCTAAGGAGTCAAGTTAGCAATTATTCCGTACCCTGTATTGTGCCGCCTATCAAGTTCTTTGGGTATAGCGACGGAGATTTCGCAGGAAACCCCAAACCCCAAACCCTAAACCCCGAACCCCAAACCCTAAACCCTAAACCTTAAACCCTAATCCTGAACCCTAAAGCTCCAGGTGCCGGGCACGTCGTCCTCGCCGTGGCGCTCGATGCCACTATTGAGCTCGGCCCAGGTCTGGTCGGATAAGAACGATTTAGAGTTTAGGGCTTAGGGTCTAGGGTGCGATGTAGAGTTTAGGGTACAGACAAGACTACATGCAACAGATCAAAAAGTGTATATATTTACATATACTTGTATATCTCTAATAAAATATTTGTGCTTATCCATGCTTGTGTGTGCGTGTATGTATGTGTATGTGTATGT
>CAJNJA010008883.1:3553-15162 GCA_905231915.1 Symbiodinium necroappetens | reverse complement strand
CCCCTAAACCCTAAACCCCAAACCCCTAAACCCTGAACCCCCAAACCCAAACCCCTAAACCCTAAACCCTAAAACCCTAAACCCCCAAACCCCTAAAACCCCGAAACCCCTGAACCCCGAAACCCTGAGGCCCCTTCAAGCTGAGGGCAGGGGCCGCCTTCCGGGATTGGTGGCGTGGCCGGTCCTCGCGGAGCATTGCGAGCCTCAGGGGCCCGGACAGGGGGGGTTTTGGGGCTTAGGGATTGGGGTGTAGGGTTTAGGGCTTAGGGTTTAGGGATTTAGGGGTTTAGGGGTTAGGGGTTTAGGGGTTTAGGGGTTTAGGGTTTAGGGGTCTAGGGTTTAGGGCTTGGAGGTTCATGGGCAGTTATAAGTGGGGTAAAAAGTCCCCTAATAAGGGTCATAAGAAAACTTACCCGACTTACAACCCCGCGTAGAACTACCCATGGAACCTCCAAGCAGGGGGAGATTAGGTTCCTTATGATTTTTTGCTATAAGGGTTGGAGGGCTCAGGGGTTTAAGGGCTCTAGGGCTTAAGGGTCTTAGGGTTTGGGGCTTAGGGGTTTAGGGTTTAGAGTTTAGCGTTTGGGGTTGCTCAAAGAGGCCGGTCTTAGGGTTCGGCATTTTTTTGTTTTAATGGTTTTGGTAAGTTGGCTCGTATGAGGGTTACCATAAGGCTTAAGGGCTGCTGGGGGGATCCTACAAGAGCAACTCTAGCGGTTACGATAAGGGAAACCATGGGGGAAACTGCAAGGATTAATCTAGGAGATACTGTAGGATTTAGGTTTTGGGTTTGGGATTTAGGGTATCCATCAGGGTTCTACCAAGGTCCAACACGGAATTCCCCCTCACATTCTAGGGGCCTTGGCAACTTGGCATTCTGATTTCAAGCATAGAATATGGTTTTGGGGGTACAGTATACTGTAATTATAATAAGGAACCCCCAAAATAGTATAGGTAATCGTTAAGGCTCCTATATTAAACCTTATTCCTTAACGGGGGTTTTGGGCTCTTCGGGTTCGGGCTCCAAGTGAAATTTGAGACTTGAGAGCTCCGGGCCGATTCCAGCGCTCCAGGCGACGTTCGCGGAAGGGGCGGGCGGCCTAGCAATTGGGATTTAGGGCTCAGGGCTTGGGGCTTGGGGTTTAGGCATGAGGGTTTGGGGCTGATGAGGTGTGCTGCCAACATCATCATCACCACTAGCAGCATGATCATCCCCATGCACATCCTGATCATCACCATCCCCCAGCATCTTCTCCCCAATTCCTACAACCCGAAGCCCCCAAAGCCTTCTCAGATTCTCCCTAAAACCTAATGCAGGGGCCTTAATACCTTAATAGTTGGAATGGGTTTTTGGGGGGGCATAATATACTGCAATATTAATAGGGAGTCCCCCAAAATAGTATAGGTAATTATTAAGGCCCCTATATTAACCTTTTGTGGTCTAGGACAGCGTTGGACCTGAGGTTCCGTCTTCAGCCGGGGAAGCAGTCCCTTGAGTCTCAAAACCTAAGACCGCACCCCGACCCCCAAAAGCGTGCAGGGTTTAGGGTTTAGGGTTTACGGTTTAGGGTTGAGGGTTTAGGGTTTAGGGTTCCCGAAACACGTTAAAAAAACTGGTGGAAAAAGGCGCCATGTCCTAAGCATTTCCAACAACTCAACCTCAGCCCTACTGGCCTAAGGTGGGAGGTTGGAATCCACTCAACAACACTACTATCCACTACCTTGCAGTGCTGCAGTGAGGATGCTTTGGTGTAGGGCTTGGGACCCGGGACATATAACCATATATCACCTGACAAAAGAAGAACAAGAACTCATGTTGCCGGGCTGACTTTTTGCAGGCTCGGGCAGAACCATCGAAGAGCGCCGGCATGCCAAGCGAGGTCTGAAGTGGGCTGAGGTCCTCCGCGACACGACCAGCACTTAGCAGAATCCTTCCGTCTCGGCTGCAAGGGAAAGCCTCCGATAGAATCGCAGAACTTGCAGAGCTTCATGTGATTTCTTCAGGCGCAGCGGGTGAAGATGTCGAGGTCCCCCCGAGCTCAGAAAGCGAAACAGCCACGGCTACCAGACGCCCAGAGAAAGAACCTCCACGGAAATCACGCGGGCGCCGGATAGCCACGAGTTCCTCGGAATCTCAGAAGGCATCGACACCCTAGGACCCTGGGTGCCCTTTCGTGGCTTAAAGCCGGTGCCCCGGCGCTGCCGGCCCAGCAGAACCGCAATACGAACCTCAAATATTATATTGTATTATTATATTATGCTATGTTATATTATGTTATGTTATATTATCTTGCCTTATCTTACCTTCTCTTATATTTTATTATGTTATATTACGTTATCTTATATTGTATTTTATATTCAAATTCCCAACTCCAACTCCAAGACCTGGACTTCCTCCAAGTTGCCGCCGTTGCCCGAAGCAGCGGCGCTACCAAGGCCATTCGACACCTCAAAACGAAGCGGCAGCTTACGACATGTACTACTTGCTGGTGCTGTTGCTGCCACTTCTACTGCCGCCTATCCTCACGGCCAAGGGCTTTACAAGCAAAGCCCAGGTGAACTGATTCAACGAAATCCACAAACAGCAACCCTGTGACGGTCTAGGGTGTATCGCCCCCTACCCTGAAGCCAGCCGCTCCGCTCAGGAATATCCTTAACAGACCAGAGTCCTTCACGTGATGGCCACCTAAAAGAAAGGCATTACCAAGCGGCCTCCCCCAAACAAGAGTAGGAATACTCAGAAAGGTTCCGGAGGTTCCGATTTAGTTAAAAGGCAACGCGTGTAGGGTTTAGGGTGTAGGACCCTCAACCCTAAAGCCTATACCCCATACCTTGTACCCATCACCTTGGGTCCAGTACCCTAAACAAGTTATAGAACCGCAGGGTCAGAAGAACCGGTCCGAAACCTCTTCACTAAGAAGTATTCTTAAAACCACATTACGGATTGCTCTATGATTTACAGTGTGTTTGTGAATCAAAGGCTTTTTGGAAGGAGCCCGAAAAGGAACTTCTAAAGAGCCCTAAGCCCCAACCCCTTTTTGTAACCCTTCAAGTACCCCTTACGATAAACCCTAAACCCTAAACCGTCATAGAGCCCTTCTAGGCCCTTCCAGTACCCCTTACAATAAACCCTAAACCCTAAACCTTTATAGAGCCCTTTCTAGGAACCTCGAAAGGAACCCCCAACCCAAGTAGAGCCCTGATTGGAACCCCAAAGCCTTACAGGAATCCTACCCAAGGGCCCGCACCCAAACCCTAGACTCAGGAATGGGCCGGAAACCCAAGAACCTTCGTAGGAACCCTCTAGCGAACCCTCATAGGAACACGATACACGCTAGCAGAAGAACCCTAAACCCCTAAACCATCATGGGGCCCTTATCGGAACGAACCCTACATAAGCCCTAAACCCTAAACCCTAAACCCCTAAACCCCTACAGAAGGCCTAAGGAGAACCCCAAGGACCCCCAAAGCCAAGGCCGCCATGCAACGAGGCCAGACCAGTGCCCGGGCGCTGCCGGGACCCAGGCCTCCGAAACGTCGGTCTAATTGGGGCTTCTTTTTTTTTCTGGCGGGCCCTTTTCCTTCGGCTTCCGTTTAGGGTTGGGTTTAGGGGTTTGGGCCGGTTTAAGGTTTAGGGTGTAGGGTTTAGGGGTTTAGGGGTTGAGGGTTTAGGATCTTAGGTTAGGAGTTTTTAGGGTCTAGGATTTGGGGGTTTAGGGGTGTTGTGGAACCTTCGGCTTCCCTGTACTCTATGGGTTCTCTAAGTGGGTTTCGGGTTTAGGGTTTAGGGTCTCCGTCATGTTGAGGGTTCTAAGATGTCTTGGGATACGTGCTTTGAGGGATCTTCTTGGGGGCTACCCGCAAGGGAGTCCATCATTTCTAGGGGTTTGGGGTTGTAGGGTTTTCGGTTCGCGTTTTGGGGCGTTGGGTGGACGTAGGGGTGCTTCAAGGTTCTTGCAGGTAGTACAAGCCAAGGTTAGTTCAGGGTTGTATTGGGGCTGAGGGTTGTGTAGGGGGTCTGCAGGGGGTTACAACTCCAGATTAGGAGACTGAAGCTTCGGGTTTAGGGTTTAGGGGTGTAGGGGTTTTGACCCCCGAACCTCCAAAAACCGCTCATTGAGGCATAGACCTTAAAAGTGTGGAGGGAGTTTAGGGTTTAGGGTTTAGGGTTTAGGGTCCTGCGATTTAAGGTCAACTCTTCAACTCAAGGAATTTCGGCGTCTCTGGGAAGCGGGCTTCGGGTTTAGGACCCTCAACCCTCAACCCTAAAGCTGTAGGACCCTAAACCCTAAACCCGAAACCCTCAACCCTAGACCCTAAACCCTAAATCATAAACCCTAAACCCTAAACCCTCAACCCTAAAGCCTCACCCGTTCCTTAAACCCTATCCTGCCAGATCAAAGCTCGCTTTGATGTGGAGGCCTAGGCCTGTGTGCAGGGTTTAGGGTTTAGGGGTTTCAGGGGCTTCAGGGGTTTAGGGTTTAGGGTTTAGGGGTTCATGGGTTTAGGGGTTTCAGGGGTTCAGGGTTTATGAGCCCATTTTTTTGTAACAGATCCGGGTGCGCGAAGATAAAGGGGAGGGGCTCGTCTTCGCCAGGAACATGGGGCATCCGGTCCTGCAGTTTGTCGCGAACCCTTTCTCGTCCCTTATCATTTTGACGTTGACCGGACAGTCACGACTTTTGAGATCCATATAAGTCATGTAGATCTCGTTGCTGGCAAGTTCCCTGCTCCTCGTCGTTGTCGTTGACACTACGCGTGTGGACTCAAGCCATTCATCCCCCGGCTCGAAGATAATCCTTACAGACGTCCTGGATAGGGTGTAGAGAGTCTGACAGGTTACCAGAGAATGATACTCCCTTCTTGCATTGGGGCGCTTGGGCGCGCAAGCTACGGCAGGCAGGGCTTAGTCCTACATCCGGCTGAGCAATGCCCCAAACCCTGAGACCCAAAAAAAAATGTCCACGCCGAAGCCCTGGAAGCCATCAAATACACAGTTACGGCAGAATCGAGTCGTTGCGGGTCAAGACTTCACGGTTAGGGCTTTGGGGTTTAGGCTCTAACATACTTTGCTTCTTAACACCCGAAAGCCAAGTCCCCTACTATACCCCAGAACCCTACTCCACTTCTCAAGGCCCAGAAATTAAGCTTCCAAAGTTTACATCATCTCCAGCACCACCCCTAAATCCTAAACCCTAAACCCTAAACCGGCCTGTTCGGCTGCGTCCACTAGCACCCGGCGGATTCGCCGAACTCGGCCCGTTGCCTTCTGCGGGTTAGGGCTGAGCTTTGAGCTTCTTCGGGTCGTAAAACAGGGTTCCATAAGGGCTCCATAGGAATTCCTGTTCACTGCGGGGAAGGGCTCCGTGGCGTCTGGGGCTTTCCATTATTCTGCAAGCACTCCCGGTTCAGGTTTAGGGTTTAGGGTTTATGGTGTAGGGTGGTAGACCCGACCGCAACACACCACTTTTAGCTTTCGCTAAACTACACCCTCAACTCTGAATCCATCCTACTTCTGTACGCATATCGAGGTGCACCTACATCCCGACCACTTGAAATTTTGACTGTGGGTGTGATCTAATACAGGGGCCTCAATCATTGGAATACTATACTATGTGTCTATACGTAGACCTAGAGAACCCAATACCCCTTAATTTCGGAATATACCTTAAATCATAGTAGTAAGGCCCCTATATTTTAAGGTCTATTCCTTAAGCAAGGTGTATTGGGTTCTCGGGGGAGTTAAGGAAGCCCCCCGGAATAACTTGAGTAGTTATCCAGGCTTCAGTCTTGGGCTCTTCGGTCCGGTTTTAAGAATTCGAGATGGGGGCCTCGGGATCATGGGTGCTGAGGGTTTAGGGTTTAGGGTTTAGGGTTTATAGGGTTGAGGGTTTAGGCTTCAAGGCTCTAGGGCCCAAGCCTCCTTGGTGTAGTAAAACTGTCATGTACCTTACAGAACCTATTCCAATCATTAAGGCCCCTCTACCCCTAATCCTCCTTATACCCCCTAAACCCTAAACCCTAAACCGTGTTGTAGAACCTTGTAAGGGACCGCTTTGAGGAGCTGACCACACAGCAGCAGCATTGATCGTTGCGGAGGCTCCGAAGCTGCTAGGCACTAAGTCGCTTCAAACCGCCCAACCCTAAACCCTAAACCCTTAGCCCTAAACCCTAAACCCTGAAGCCAAAAGGGTTTAGGTTTTTGTCGTTGTTTTACGCAAGGAAGATGCTTAGAGAGATTAAGGCTTGGTGCTGGGAGCGTACATTCTTTTGGAGCTCCTTTTTCATGTCTGACAACCCTTCCTCCAAAAAACAGAATCCACGAAAGCCAAAGGTTTGCGGTTTAGGGTTTATTGTGTCGAGCGGATTGTCTCAGCACTTCAGGTTCGAGGTCTACTGAGCCCCGAACACTTTGAAGCCTGGGGCTGTCATATATCATGAATACTTCCTTTCATCGCATACATCTCAATCTTGCTTAGGGATTTTTGCTCAAGGATATGCTCATTGATCTACCTCTCAACCCCCAGCTTCCACAGTGCAGAGCTTGAACTGTCTGCCGGGAGCTGTACATCGCTTTGGGGTTCGGGTTTCGGCTCGGCTTCTTAGGCAATTAAGACGGCCGGGTATCCTTAAAGCCCTAAACCCTAAACCCTTCAAGCCCAAAACCCCGAAGCCTTAAAGCTCGCAACTCCTCAACCCTTCAAGCCATTAACCCTAAACCCCTAAACCCTCAAAGCCCTAAACCCTACATCCCCAAGCTCTTGACCCTGAATCCCAGGATCGTGGCACCCTTTGTTGCCTTGTTCGTCTGGATCTGTTCACGGAGGTTCCTTTGACAGAACAAGCTTCTCGTCTAACTATAGTATGGCTATGGGGCTAAACCCTAAATCCTAAACCCTAAACCTTACAGTCTAGGCGTTTAGGGTTTTTTGGGTGGGCTTAGGACCTCGTGCCGGGGGGGTTGTTGGGTCAGCGGTTTTGGTTCAGAGCGTGAAGGTCCCGGGCGCCTGGCTTGCATCTTCAGAAGGATTCGGGGGTTCTTCAAACAAAGGACGGTGAAGGGTTTAGGGTTTAGGGGAAGGTCCCACTAATATTCCGCTAGACCACACGATGCATCACGGTCTTGCTCACATACAAGGCCGTGCTGCAATACAGGAGCACATGGGCGCATTGACAGGGTGTGCATGGATGCACCAGATGGCTCTAGCATTGCACTACACCCACCTTTCATACTAACTTGCTTGCCTGTACTACAGTGACACATGGGCGTTGTTACGAATACACTGCTTCATTTTCCCCCTGCTAAGGATATCACACATGACCTGCCAAGTAATGGCACAACGGTGGCGCCGTCCCTCTGTCAACTTGATAGCCGACACCTCATCTGGCTGCACAACCCCCCCCCCCTAACCGGCCCCTAACCCTAAACCCTGAACCCCCTCAACCCTAAACCCCAAAACCCCCCTGACCCTAAACCCTAAACCCGCCCCCTCACCCTCAACTCTAAACTCGAAACCCTATAGACAAGGCTCACCGTATAGGTGTGCGTGGAAGTCTGGAAGTCCAAGTGGTCTTCACCTGGTCGAAGAGGACGGTCGGGCAGCTTTCCTTTTTAAACGCCGGGTTGGGGGTTTCGGGTTTAGGATTTAGGGCCTAGGCTTTAGGGTTTAGTATACGGCACTCTCTTAAAGACTTTAGAGCTCATAGCGCCGTTTAGGGGAGGGGCTTCGTCGGGGTTCGGAAGGCATAACACTTCAACCCTTTCCTGAAAGACCTGGGAGCACGCTAGAAACCCTAAACCCTAAACCCTAAAACCCAGATCCTACCCTTCTAAATCCACACACGAGGAAGTTCGGGTTTCCTGGGGCCCCAATGCCGCTTCTGGAACCCCTGTAGAACCCTTGAAGGAATCCTTTCAAAGGAAACCTCCGAGGGAACCCCTTTAAAGGAACCCTCCAAAACACCCCTTTAAAGCAACCCTCTTGGGGACCCTCTCAACGGAACCCTTGATGAAGCCTTACACCGGGCCTCGCTGGTGGGCATCTTCGAGCCTGGCTCAGCGGACGGAGGTTCGAGCTTCTTAGGAGGGGGGTTTAGGGGATGTAGGCTTAGGGCTTGGAGTTTAAGCGGTTTTTCGGGTTTCGGGTTTCGGGGCTTCGAGTTTGGAAGCTTAGAGCTTTAGAGGTTTCGGGTCTGTGGTTTAGGACGGCTCTCGGGTTTGAAGGCTCACAATTTTCGCAGGTTATTTTTCGCCCTAGCAGAAGTCCCAGTTGTAGCTGTGGCTGGCGGTCGCAGTCGCAGCAGTAGCAGTAGCAGTCGCAGCAGCAGTCGCAGTAGCAATCGCAGTCGCAGTAGCAGTCGCAAGTCGCAGTCCCAAGACCAAGAGCAGCAGCAGCAGCAGCCGCAGCAGCAGCAGCAGCAGCAGAGGAGGAGCAAGCAGCAGTTGTTGTTCTTCTTCTGCTTCTTCGTCTTCTTCTTGTACAGGGAGGCGGAGGAGGTGGAGGAGGAGGAGCAGGAGCAGCAATAGCTTTGGACTTAAGGCTCTGTGCTTTCGGTGCGCTCTACATCTGCGAGGCCGGATTGAGGGCTGAGGCGAGGGATCGGCGGGCATTGAACTGGGTTGCTGTTAGGGAACTCAATTTAAGTCACCATAATCGGGGTATCTAGTAGATAAAAGGGGTTCCTTGTTTCAGTAACTTTATTGAAGTTCCCTACCCCCTAAAACCCCAAACGCTTATGGAACCCTTAACGGAACGCGTTTCCTTGAGCCCGGAGCCTCACAGAGGCCGTGGTCTCGAAAGGAAGCCAGACCTCTGGATCGTACCTCGGCAAGCAAAGGTCCAAGAGACTCCAAAGCCCCTCAATTACGGAATATACCTGGAAGTAAAATCGAAACCCTAATATGATTAAAGTATAATCCTTCATTAAGGGATGTTGGAGGCTCTGCAGTCTATGTGACCATGGTCGTGGCGTCGAAGACAGTGACGACGATGAGGATGGAGCTGAGAATCAGGACGATGGTGATGGTGGTAATGGCAATGTGGTCATGACGATGGCAGCTAGCTATGATCATGATAGAGGTGGGGATGCTGTCAATTTGGTGACGGCGATGATGGTGATGATGATACTGACGAAACTGATGACTGGGACGGTCAGCTGAGGAGGGAGCAGAGGAGAGGGATAAAGCAGAGCAGCAGCATCGAAATTGTGACCTGGTGATGGCGATGAAGGATGACGATGATGATGAGAACGACGAAGATGTGGATGACGGGGATGATGGTGATGATGGTAATGATGATCAAGATGATGGTGGTCGTGATGATCATGATGACGAAGATGAACCTGACGATCATGATGATGGTGACGACGACGGCGATGATTATGATACTGGACGATGATGCTGGTGACAGTGCTGCGGATACTGCCTTAAGCGTTAAGTGTTGCAACTGGCACTTTAGACTTACACTCTCAACGCTGCACTGAATAACGCAACGCTGGCTCCAAGTCACTCAGCGGCTAGGCGCCCCAAACCATGACCACTCTACTCCGACTCTACTCCCTCCCCAAGGCGGGGAGCACGGCAGAGCCTTGCTGCTGCCAGGGTTACCCAGACTCCGACTCCTCGAAGATCCACGCCGGACGTGCTGCCGTCGACATCCCTGCGAGGTCGTTGAGGTGCCTGGCGGCAGAGACGCGGAGGAAGGTCAGGGGGTTTAGGGGTTTCGGGCTTAGGGTTCTAGCCATCATCAGCAAAAACTATCATCGCGGCTTGTGTCGAAAGAAACACCCACCATCATCAGCGCCCGCATCAGCATAATGATAACGAAAATCTTGCAAGTAATATCACTGTAGTACTATTGATACAAGTATCATGACTGTTGGCGACTTTTAGTGTGAGTATTCATTTCCATTGGTACTACTCTTCTTCCTCCCCAGCATGGCCCTCATCTAAACCATCACGACAAACAAGAAGACGCGGCACGATCATCGTCACCAGCATCACGAACACACCAACCATCATGCCCACCAGTGTGATGATGACGGTGACGAAGAAGAAGCATCATCAACATCATCTGCACCATCATTATGATACTGATTGCCAAGGTGAGGTGTGTTATCATTGCCATAGTCGACAGCTTCTTCATCAGCAACAGTAGCAACAGAAGAGCAGCATCGACACAAGCTCTTTTTGCATCGCAACCATCGCCAAAGCAGAAACGCGGACATTTCGTCGTCACCACCGACATGTGAGTTTCCGATACATGGCAGCGCTTCTTTCGGCGTCTCTGCATTAATCACAGTCACTACTCAGGGACTCCAGCAGATTGTGGAGAAGGCCAATTCAGCATCATCATCTTCGTGATCATTACTGCTGCATCAGACTCCTCGTCGTCGGCGCCGTCAAAGTCGGCATTGACATGGTCATCATCATCACCACCATCATCATAGTCAGCGTCATCGTCACCATCACAACATTGCCACCACCATCACTATCACCGCAGGTATTGGCACTCTGAACCTTGGCAATACTACGAACACCTAGTCGTGATCATCGCTTCCTTCTCACTCGTCAACAGGATCATCATCTTCATCTTGATCCTCATTATGCACCATGAGCATTTTGCTGGCCGCCGCTGTTTTCACAGTCGCAGACCCCAAGTCTGAATCTTCAGGCTGCAACAGGTTGATCCTACAACAGCAACTTGCTACTTATGAGGGGCCTTTACTTTCACAATTACAAAAGAACACCTAAACGTTAAACCCTAAACCCATAACCCAATATGAAGCCCTGAGGGATAGCATTATTACAAGCTCTCATCCCTTTGCCGTGCCTGGCGAGGTCCAAGCAGGCATCACGTTCCGATCCACACCTCTTTGTGGGTTCGGGGTTCAGGGTTTAGGGGTTTAGGGTTTAGGGTTTAGGGTTTATGGTTTAGGGTTTAGGGTTCAGGGTTTAGGGCTTAGTCAGAGCTTTCAAGCTTTAGAATTGACATCGTAAGCCCTAAACCCTAAACCCTAAACCCATAAAATTTGGGGTTTAGGCCTTGTGGGGTCAGAAAGTCTACTCTGTCATTTTTGGACCCCGGGACTTCGAGGCTTAGCGATTCCGCCTTGAGGAAAGTCTGAGCCCTAGGCATTCCGCGTAGTTACCGCTGGATGGTTCGTGGGGTTTCTTCCAAAGTCACGCTGAGCCCTGGACCCTAAACCCTAAACCCCCAAAACCCTAAATCCTGAACCCAAAGCCCTAAACCCAAATCCTACATAAGCCCTAAACTGAACCCCAGCTGACGCCTGGTTAGCTTTGGGCTTTAGGGTTCCTAAGTGTAGGTAGGGTTTGGAACAGTTAGGATATCGTTCCTCGACGGGCTCAGAAGTTGTGGGAATCCCGCATACGAGACCTTATATCAAGGTTCCTCCATGCTACCTTGCATTCCCTTGCCTTCATCCCACCTGTAGACTTAAAACCCCAAACCCTAAACCCTAAGAGCTTAACCAACAGTTCCTACCTTAAATCCAAGGTTAGAAGTATGGGCCCCTAATATGGGCCCTGAATGGGGGGTTCTAGGGTCCCTGAAGGGCACATATATAGTAGGTATATAAGGGTCCCA
>CAJNJA010008882.1:198-14762 GCA_905231915.1 Symbiodinium necroappetens | reverse complement strand
CTCTCTCTCTCTCTGTGCCTGTCTCTCTTTCATACTCGACCTTTTCCCTCTCTCAATCCCATGAAAGCTCAGCCGGGCATCATCCGTGCTTGATGCTTTCTTTGCAACTGCACAATGTACTTCGGCTTCACTCGGGTTCTTGTCCACGGCATCCACGTAGAACTCCCCTGTGGGAGCCTTCAGAATCTCCATCGGCACAGTTGTTCCGAGTGGGATCACCTCACCCTCTTCGACAACAACCGACTGGTTCCCGTCTGCATCTGCCGTGATGTATGGAAACTGCTCTGCCTCTGCGTCGTCATCAAGATCATCGTCATCATCTTCCTCACAAGCAGTTTCAATCAACATGATTTGCAATTAATGCCTATGACACCCAGGTGCAAACCACGAAACAAATGTCCTCGGGGTCCATGGCAGGCAGCCGCTGCATACCAGGAAGCATTGTAGGCTGATGGCTCAAGCCGGGCAGTACCTCAGGTACATCTCCGCCAGCTCCATCCCCGCCAGCAGACCCAGCCGCCCCGATGAACTCGCTGATCGCAGCAACTTCCGTGTCCCCGCCCTGCCACACATACCACTCACCATCTTCAACAAAGACCTGCCAGTAGCCTTGCCCTTCCGGTGGCCTGCTGCTCCGTGCCACTGGCATCCTGCACGTGCAGCATCCACTGGCCCTCGCCCATGAACTGGACCCACGCATGTGTGCCGGGCTCCGGCACTTCGTCCTCCGTTGCGGCTACCACTTGATCCGCCTCCGGCGTGGGTGCATCCTCCATGGTGCTTGCTCCGGGGCCCACACCGGGACCGCCGGGGCCAGCTGTGCCGCCGGCTTTCGCAGCCTCGCCACCGGTACCTTCCATCAACCTCCGTACGTGCCTGAGCTGCTGCACCGGTATCTGCTCAGTAGAACACATGAAACGACGTGACATGTCTGTGGGAACAAGTCACTCTCTGGCTTGAGCACCGTTGTACCTGAGCGACTGCATCGGGGTGCCCAATCGGCGATACTCCCTCTGGAGCTTGTCGATACAGTCTTCGCGCTCCATCCTGAGAATGGAATAACATGAAAGATGACTGTATCTCGACTCTAGACTATTCCGCTTGCAAGGCACGATGGAATGCGGGAAGTCGGCATGAGGCCGCTGCACAGGTAGAGCAAACACATGAGTTCCTCCCGATCACAGCTCTGAAGCATGACCTCAGTCATCATGTCGCCGTCGATGCTGTTGAGCCAATCGACCAAATGTTGGTCCTCTAATGCGTTCTCTCCTATATATATATATACATATGTATTCCTGTACTATGCATTCTTGCTCTTTCTGAAGTGCCCATCTGAATTCAGAAACAAGACACGCTCAAATACGAAATGTTGTGATAAGAGCTTGAATACTTCTCCACATTCCGACGCCGGCTGCCCGGCGCCGACTTTGTGGCAGTCGCACCCGCCTTTGCTGTCCCACCAGCTGATTTGGGAGCACCAGCTCCTTTGCCAGTGCTGAGGGCCGCTCTCCCCAGGGGTGCTGATCCCACCACGGAACCATCTGTCCACCTTGCACACAGCCCATTGCTGCCCAGACAAAGTCCAAGCTTTACGTGCAAACAACACAGCACACACACACACACACACAAAGCTCACACTCAGTGGCCCGCGTGATGGAAGTGGGCGGGTTCGGAGCAGCTGGCGGCGGCTTGGGCGTGAACGTCGTCATCGGTGGCGGGACACTTCGGGGGTCGAACACGGCGGCCCCGGTAGCAACGGAACCGGCCCAAGTGGTAGCCATCGGAGCACTAGACTTCGGAGCGGGAGTCTTCGGAGCGGTAGTCGCCGCCGGCGCCGCTGCCTTCGGCAAAATCGGCTTCGGAAGGGGCAATCTGGGTGCCGGCGTCGGTGTTTTCACAGAAGGTCTCGCGGGATACGTGTGCAGCGGAGGCTTCGGTACAGCCTTCTTGGGAGGGGGCGGGGGACCCCGCCCAGGTACCGGAGGCACCTTCGCCGGCATGTTGCACGGGCCACTAGCAACAGCCCCTGAAGCGCTTGGGCACAGACTCAGACTATCACGCAAGACAGTCGCTGAAACAAACTTGCCCCAAGAAACACTCTCTAACTCCGGTCACAGAGAACATGGGCAGAAATAGCATTCTTTTTCATGGCAAACACCACGACACTATCAGAAAGCGTGCATCCTACCCCGGACAAAAGGACTGCATCTGAAAGTTCACGTGCGGTCCAGGCCGTCCCAATCTATGCTGGGCACGGTCTTGTTGGGCCCGAAGCAGGACACAGCGAGCAGCACCATGATCATGGTGTTGCTCAGATGCATGGCATTGCCACAGATGCTGCTGGCACGAAGTGTATCTAAGAGAGGCAACGGGGTAAGGCCTAGAATGCCGGCACTTTCTGCATTGATAGGAAAACCTAGGGAAGACAGCTTGTCTGCCGCCGTCAGCCAGCGTCGATGGTGAGGGAACCAACACTTCCCACCATTGCGCCTGTACGTCGGGATGCGTTTCGACGTCGCACTCCATGTTCGGTAGGCGGCTGTGTCGCCTAGAAAGAACACAAGATCAGGGTCCTGAGCGGGGTCTGTGCCAAAGCGACATCTGTACTCCTGCTCGTAATCAGCCAACCTTTGCTTCTCCACCGAAGTCAACAAGTAGGACCAATCGTTCTGATCCTTGCGCATACCAACCGAACAGAATTGTGCAACCACACAACAACACTGCCACAGCAGTAAATAATCTAATAGCATACAAGTCAGGACGAGTCTCTGGCTGGTACGGAACCCCACGTGCTCTGGCAACTCTCTCACACTCAAGTCGCTGCTGCAGCGGACTGGAAGTCAGGTAATCACGAGGAGAGGTGGAGATGTGTGACGTCAGCATCGCCACAACTTGCTTGTAGGCCTCATGAATACAATAAAGATAACGGCATGTCTTCTTGTGCGAACAGAAGATGTACGTCCTGGGTCTGTTCACGCCGGTGTGGCCAGTGTCCGAAGGTGACACGAAGAGCTGGATGAGGATGTAGTCGTGCCCCAGCAGGTGGTTCATGGCCTTCATGTTGATGTCCTGGGCATCAGGGGAATTGGTCTTGTGGGACTGTGGCAGGACTCACACTGCGCGGCACAGTCAAACAAGGGACCGTATTTATTCAAAATTCCGCTAAGCCTCCGGAACGTTCTCAATCAACAGCAAGGGTGTCTGGTTCATTTTGTGGCGCTGGGCCCAAGTGATGTACACGAGGCCACTGGGCCCTTCTTCATACTTTCTCTTGCGATTTGCACGACTGTTGTCCGGACACGGCAGTCCGGAAACATCTATCTGCACTGGCTCCTGTAGACTGCACTCCCTGCCATGCGTCGAACATTGCTGCTTGCTTGTCAGGCCTTGCACTTCCACAGATTCGGACTTTTGCACAAAGTCTCCTGTGTGTCCGTGCCCTCCGCCAACCAACTGGTCAAGTATGTTGCCGAAGATGCATGGCAACAGGCCCATTGAAGGCAAGCTGGAATGCATCCACTTATGGTTGTCGATGATGAGCTGCTGACACGCGTGATCCATCTCCTCAGTTGCGAACAAACAGAGACCCAGATCTTGAAAACATCTGCACACACAAAACCTCTGCTTCTGGCAAGAGTCATGGCATCGCACAGACTTAAACGAACACCGGTCTGGCAACAGTCCAGAGTCATTGATTACCTTCACGACGCAAGCTGCCGCCACTTCAGCTGTATAAGCCCCCGTACAACTAGAGGACATATGCCAGCAGCTCCTCAAAAAGCTTGCCTGCGTGCGCACTGCAGACTCGCAACACAAGGCTTGCATGAAACGACCCGACGATAATCATCAATCATGTCTATGTTGCACCTGGATCACCCATCCTGGAAGTAGCTTCCACAAACAGTGCCACGCCATGGGCAATGCTCGAGCCGCTGTAGCCAGCCGTGCTTCACCGTCGGGAACCTGCTGCAATACATACAGACAACTCAAGAATCACACACAGCTATGTAGATTGCACGCCTGCCTCAAAGGGCGATCTACTCACAGATGTTCCGCAGCCGGACATATTGGTGGCAGTCGTCCCGGTGGCAGTCCAGGCACCTCCGTCCAACTGGGCCTGCCCTGACTGGGACTGGAAAACTGCAACCACGAGGAGGTCATGGGAAAACCCACACTTCATATCAAACACGTAACAGCTCGGGCCGAATGTTAGGCAGGAAATCAATGGCTTTCCAAGTCTGCAAAGTGCTCTGTGCTCAAACACGTCAGGTAAATCTGGGTACGAGCAAATTTGACAATCTGAGAGCCCGACGACAGGCGGCCCGTACGCCCCAGCAGAGAGCTGTTGGCTCCAGAGAAACACAACTTCTGTTGGAAGCTCTCCAATGTCACTTCCGTCAATGAAGACCTCAATGACACAGGAGTGGAGTTGTCAACTGCACACGACTTAAGGGCCCTGGCCGTAAAGTGCTTGCAATCAACGAGCTCCCTCCGCGCGCGCAGGATGTGCGCAGCCTTCAGATGCAAAACAAGACTATGCACCCACGCAGCTTTCAGCACACAATCGCCAGCGAGATGCACACACTTTGTGCGCGAGCTGGCCCACACGCATGGAGCTCGTCTTGCTGACCTTCTGCAAGGCATTCGAAGCCCATCGCTCCTGATGTTCAATGGGTGCAAAAGGTATATGGCGATGCATCAAAGATGCACTCACATGGAACTCCGAAGCACAAGCGGTCCTTCCCCTCGAACAGTAGCTTCGTGGCACTGGCTGCGATGATGTTGGCAGATACACTCGTCATTCGACGACGCTTGGTACCCGTAGTCTGAGCAAATTCGAAAACTCCGGGGTCGTCCTGCATCTCAAGCAGGCGAGTCACAAGACAAGGCACGAAACGACCCAGCTACACTTGAAGCTACACGGATGCAGTGTCGTCCTGCGCTTCAAGCAACATTGGAAGAACTCTCGCTTCCAGATCCGAAGCCACATTCGTCAACAAGGTGTACGCCGAAGATGACAACAGCCTGCGCGCGTGCTTGAGCTTGTGGTCTTTGCTGTTGATGGGGGTCGGCTCCAACGACCAAAGCACGAAATCATGCAGCTGGGTGCGCGTGCGCGAACTCTTCGGGAATGGCTGCTCGTCATTCAGCACCGACGAATCCCACACTGCACTAATTGCATCTGACATGCTGTCTGTCCAACAAGCAATGACCCCATCGTTTCCCACCACCTGCTCCCTCTGCACAACTGAGCCATCTGCCTCAAGAGCAGGGAAGCGCACGAAAAGGCCCTCACCTTGCGACGTTGTCATCGAAATCAAAGCCTGCAGCAGATTTCCACACAGCTGTTTGGAATCGGGGCTTCGCTTGGGAGTGCACCACCCCCAGACGAGAGTCGCCATAACAACGGAGGTGGAAATGCAGTTGCTGAACAGCTGGTCAGGACCATCGCTCAGACTCAGAATTTTCGGCACCTCCACGCCCGGCCACAGCCGCCGATGCGTTTCCTGCACCCCGTCAAAAGCCTGGTAGAACTTCTGCTTGCGCTTAGTGATATTCGCCGATGGGTACAAAGTTTCCAGGAATTCTGGCAGGCTCCATTGCAACTGCTCTCGCTGACTGGCACGCTGGATCGGCAGGACAATCTGTTGACCTGCGCAGGTCAACCGCAGCGGACCTTGGATTGGGAGTGAGAAGCGGCTCGTATGCTTTCACGACCCTGTAACATGGGAACTGTTCTAGTTCTATTGAGCGGCAAAGATCCATCGTCCATGACAGGTCCCCGTGAAAAGGATCTTCAACTATGCTTGTTTCGAGCCCCGAGGCTGCCAAGGCAACCAAGACTGATTCCCTGTGGTCGTAAAACCCGCTAGCTCAGAGCTGGCAGAACCGTAGCACTAGCAATGCCCAAAATCAACATCACGCAGAGGCAAGTGGGGAAATTCCACAGTTCCTCAGTCGTTTTGCATTTCAAGCCAGCGAGTCACAAGACAAGGCACGAAACGACCGAGCTAAACGGATGCAGTGTCGTCCTGCGCTTAAAGCAATGTCGGGAGAACCCTCGCTTCCAGATCCGAAGCCACATTCGTCAACAAGGCGTATGCCGAAGCTGACAACAGCCTGCGCACATGCTTGAGCTTGTGGTCTGTGCTGTGGATGGGGGTCGGCTCCAACGACCAAAGCACGAAATCATGCAGCTGGGTGCGCGTGCGCGAACTGCTCGGGAATGGCTGCTCGTCATTCAGCACCGACGAATCCCACACTGCACTGACTTCCTCTGACATGCTGTCTGTCCAACAAGCAATGACCCCATCGTTTCCCACCACCTGCTCCCTCTGCACAACTGAGCCATCTGCCTCAAGAGCAGGGAAGCGCACGAAAAGGCCCTCACCCTGCGACGTTGTCATCGACATCAAAGCCTGCAGCAGATTTCCACACAGCAATCTGGACTCGCCGCTGGACAGGGGAGAGCACCAACCCCAGACGAGAGTCGCCATAACCATGGAGGTGGAAATGAACAGCTGGTCAGAGCCATCGCTCCGACTAAGAATTTGCGGTATCTCCACGCCCGGCCACATCCGCCGATGCGTTTCCTGCACCCCGTCAAGAGCCCGGAAGAACTTTTGTTTGCGCTTAGTCACAAGTGTCGAGGGATACAAAGTTTCCAGGAATTCTGGCAGGCTCCATTGCAACTGCTCTTGCTGATAGACACACTGGAACGGCAGGAGAACTTGTTGACCTGCGCAGGTCAACCGCAGCTGACCTTGGATTGGGAGTGAGAAGCGGCTCGTGTGCTTTTCACGACCCTGCAACATGGGAACTGTTCTAGTTCTGTTGAGCGGCAAAGATCCATCGTGCAGGTCCCGGGTGTGAAAAGGATCTTCAACTATGCTTGATTCGAGCCTCCCAAGGCAATCCCTCGTCCAAGGCTTTCTCATGCTTTCCCAGCCTGCGGAATCGTTGAAGCTTATAATGTGCTTCTGAAAGGATGCTGAAGGGATGCCGAAGAACCACAACATCAATAAACTTCAATAAAGGCTTATTGAAGGCTATTAGCGCCTAATAAGCTTCAATAAAGGCTTATTGAAGGCTATTAGCGCCTAATAAGCTTCAATAGGCTTTTATGTTGTTGGAGGCATTCCCCAGGCAATCTGGGGGTCAAAATCTGGGGGGCTCCCCCTGGGACACTATGATCTAAACTTGGATTTAGGGTTTCGGGGTTGGTTTAATACCCTAAACCCGTAAGCACGCAAACTCGACTCTTTTAAAGTTGTGGACCAGTTTTTATCACACGTTTGAGGGCTTGCCGAAGGGTTTTGGGAACACGGTCTCCGAGACCATGAACCCTGAAAAATAAAAAGAGAAGAAACACAATAACAACAGCAATAAAATATGAAATAGTAGAGTTTAATAATATCAATGATACTGATCCCCTAAAGCCTAGACCCCAGAACCATAGACCCTATGATAAGCCCAGGAGACTCCCCCTAGCCTCAGCCCTATACCTTGGACACCCGGCGCCCAGTTGCTCGAGGTTGTTGTTGGTTGCGCGGTTAGGGTTCAGGGTTCATGGTTAGTGTTCAGGGTTTAGGGTTTCGGGTTTCGGAATCAGGGTTTAGGGTTAAGGGTTCAGGGTTTAGGGTTTCGGGTTTAGGGGTTTAGGGTACAGGGATCAGGGTTTAGGGTTTAGAGGTTTAGGGTTTAGGGTTTAGGTACATGGAGGTATCTGGCTCGAGGTCAATTTAGTATATGTATACCACTGTATTTGTTCATATCTACACATACACTGGTCACGGAGTAGGGTCTAGGGTTCATTTTTGTAAGGTTGAGTGTCAAGGGCCTCTTTTGGCAACCCTCCTCATCTTCGACGGGCCCAAGGCGCACGGAAGGAAGAAGAGCCCGCCTCCTGAATCTGTTGGTGTTGGCCCTTTGATCAAAGGCCTTAAACCCTCCTAGACCCGAAGCCCGAAACCTCAAACCCTAAACCCCTAATCCCTAAACCTTAAACCCTAAACCTTAAGCCTTGAAAGTCTAAACCCTAAACTCTAAACCCCGGAACCCTGAAAGCCTAAACTCTAAACCCCGAAACCCTGAAAGCCTGGAACCCTGAAAGCCTAAACTCTAAACCCCGGACGCCTAAACCCCAAACCCTAACCGCATCACGTCTCGAGGACTTGAGCCACGTCCTGCTCATGGAGATGCAGAAGATGGCTCCCTGCCTCTGTTTTTCGAATTTCCAACGAGGCTCTAGTTTTGCAGGGCCTCTTTTTGAAGCGCTGTTATGGTCATGGGTGGTTGTTCAAGAAGTTTTCGAAAGAACAATGTAGTATTCAGGGTGGGGGTTTGAGAAGTTGTTTGGCTAGGATTCATTCGAATCGAACCGTTTGCACTTTTTATGATCCCTAAACTCTGTGCCCCTTGAAAGTCCATAGCGGTTTTTTGAGTTCTGGAGGTCCCCAGTTCAGGGTTAAGGGTTTGGTTAGAGTCATGAGTGGTTGAGGTGGTAGTGGCATGCATTTTTCTGTTGCGGTGGTGATCGTGAATGCAAGCCCGAAATCCTTTTTGGCTTAGGATATAGAGTCTATAGAGTTGACGCATTAGTAGTAATACTTCATGGCATGCTTATCCGTGCCCGCCGCAGTGATACAAGAAGCCATGCCACTGGGACATGGCGATCGCACAAATCCTGCAGCACTGAAGCCTGAACCCCCAGCAACTGCAAAGGCCCGAGACGCAAACCCTTGTGGGATACGGGCTCTATGCTATGAGGGCTCTATCTCGCTGGCACCCGACATTCTGGGTATCTGTGAGGTGGACAAGTTGCAAGAGAAGATGTCCGAGGAACTGCGTGCTTTGTCCAAACTGAGGTTTGCGTTGTTGGGTTGCGAGCTGATGGGCAGGGACTCGGGGTTGAATATGACTGCACCCAACAGCTTCGGAGTTTGCGGCTTTCGGGGTGGGATGGCGTTGTGTCTGGATGTCCTGTAGGGGCTGTATCATTTGGAATAGGATTCTGGGGTATGTTATGTATTTATAACAAGGAAACCCCAAACTAGTATAGGTAATTTTTAAGGCCCCTATATGAAAGTGGGCGTGGTTGCATTCAAAGCCTGTGGAATTCTCGGCTGCGGCTGGGTCTTGAAGGCTTGCGGTTTAGGCTTTGGCAGGACTGCAGTCGAGTGCTAGTAGGGTCCTCGAAATCTTAGGGCAGAGAGATGTGGTAAACCTCTACGTAGTGATATATTAGAGAAAGCTCAACAATGAAGCTGCAAGTTTCGCCAAAGCTCGAAGCTACAAACCAGCTCACACTCCACGTCCCTCGGGAATTCTGCCAGAAGTCAGAGTCGGATTCCTTGCCAAGGCCGTGAGATGCGTGACATGAGGGAGCTGATGTTCGCGGAGGCTGGGATGTTTTGCCAAGCACTCGAAAGCACCAATTTCAGGGCGTTCTGATGGTACTTGAGAAAATGGAGACTCCGACTATCATCATCATGACCATCACCATAAGCTGCAGCAGCAGCAGCAGCAGCAGCAGGAGGCGCCTGCCGCAGCAGCGGCAGCAGCAGCAACAACGGAATCACCATTCACAGCAAGCTTGGTGCTTTGCATCATGTGTTTGATTGAGTTTTCGAAGAAATCTCCGAATCAGAATTCATCACATGGGTGAAGGTCATGCATAAAACGGAGGCAAGGACAGTCGTTAAATGCCGTAAACCCGTGGTGACGGACGGTCGTGACCTCTTATACATATTTTCCCTTCCGCTCCATGAGCCACATATCCGGACCATCTTACTTAAATCTAACCTACCCCCCAAACTCTACTCGCAAACACGATGATACCTCCGCCAAAACGGACCTCCAGGGCGCTGGCAAACACCAGCACCCAAGGTAACTTCACTTAAATGCCACTAGGCCCGTCCCCAGACCTTAAACTCAAGCTCAAAACTTTAGGAAATCTCTAGCCACCCTAAACCCTAAACCCTAACCCGCCCCCGGGTTGGGCCAAGCAGCGGCTTGTTGAGGAGCCGGGTCAACGGCCAATCTTTGCCTCCAAGTCCATCTCCAAGGCTTACATCATGCATGGCCAGTATAGCATTGGGTCTGCATTGTATCCGGGATCCGTATATGTAAGGATATATATATATATATTTATTTATTTATTTATTTATATATTTATATATTTATATATTTATATATTTATATATTTATATATTTATATATTTATATATTTATATATTTATATATTTATTTATATTTATATTTATATATATATATATTTATTTATTTATGTATATTTGGTATAGTATGGTATGTTCTCCGTTTTGCTGACTTTTTACTTCAGGTTTGGGTGTCGGGGGCGTTGCTGTGGAGATGTCTTGGATTTCTGCTTTCGAAGTTGGGTTAAGGGTGGCTGTGGGGTGTCGTAGAGTCGGTATCGGTGTGGGCTCTTCATTACGTGGGGTCTGGCATCTAGTTTCGAAACCATGGTTTGACAGAGGAACCCTATACCCTACCTGTCGACAAACCCTGAACCCTGATGAACCCTAAAACCTTAAACCGAAAGTGTACTGAACCCGAAACCCTTAAATCCTAAACCCCAAACCCCTAAATCCTAAACCCCAAAACCCCTCAACCCTACACGACTTTTGTTTCGGGTAAAAGAGGCTCAGAAAGCGGAAGCCTAAGTTAGGGTTTAGGGTTTAGGATTCTAGGGTTTAGGGTTAGGGGGTTATAGGGTTATAGGGTTTAGGGTTTAGGAGTGACAGAATACCGAACCTTTATAGACATGGCATCTGAAGTCAGGCGGGTGAAGTCTCCGAGCTCCTGAGGGCTGTAGGGTTTGTTGAGGGCTTAGGGTTTATAGGGCTTTAGGGTTTAGGGCTCAGGGTTTATAGGGCTTTAGGGTTTAGGGCTTAGGGTTTATAGGGCTTCGGGTGGCACGTTGGGAAACTTTTGTAATTTCTTTTCATGGTTCCTACATAGAGGTACCCATTCGTTTTTAAGGCCCCCAAAACTACAAGCCAGTTATTGCTTGTTGTTCATAGCATGATGAAGGCCCTAATCAGCGAGTTGGTCATCGAAAAGAAGAAACGAGATGGGGGGAGTGCAGGCCAGTGATAGGTAGAAATGCCCTCGCCTCAAAGAACCCTGAAGGTGGGCCTAAACCCTGTAAACCCTAAACCGCCAATTTCTGAAGCAGCCTAAACCCCTAAACCCTATACAGCCTAAACCTCTAAGCCCTGAGCCATCCTAAACACCAAAAAACTCCCTGATGGCCTGGACAGGTCACCACAGAGAGAAGTCGCCCGCCGCGCCTTCCACAGGTGACCCGTCACCCTTCCGACGGTTTGGGGCTTTGGGTTTTGCGCTTTGCGTTTGTGGTTTAGGGCTTGAGGTTTAGGGTTAAGGTTGTTGGTTTTAGGGCTTGGGTTTAGTGTTGAGATTGCAGTATCACTGTCATCCGGGACCAGCTAGATACTGGGCCGCTGGCCACTTCAAGGCTGCGGATACTGCTGGTTCTCGGGAACCCTAAATCCTAAACCCAAAACCCTAAATCCTAAAAGCTCTAAACCCTATAAACCCTGGCCATAAAACACTGAACCCCCGAATCCCCAAAGCCCTTCAAGTCCTGGGATTCTGAAGTGCGGAGACTGCGACAAGAGTTGGGATTTCGTGTTTGAGGCGCTTATTCAAACTGTAGCATGCGCTTCAGGGTTTAGGGTTTGGGGTTTAGGGTTTAAGGTTTGGGGTTTAGGGTTTACGTGTTGGGTGTGGTTCTTTTTGTCTTATGGCCTAGATGATGGAGATCTCCTACCTGCACCCCAACAGTATGCAGAATCATAGCCTTTTGTAGGCGTTGGGCCTTTGTTTTGCCTACTTGTGGGGCTGTAGTCACTGTCGCAGGGGAGCGGAGACAGGGAACGCCGGTTTCTACTCGAGGGCTGCGAATTTGGGGTGTAGCAAGAAGCAGCCCCAACCCCTATATATGAATCCTACACCTGAAGCCCTTAACCCGTAGTGCAGGAGGAAAAATTAGCAAAGTAGTCCCCAGAGGTTGTCATGTAAATGTGGGACTATGAACTATCAAGGCCCCCATATGTAATGCTAGATTCAACCCTCACCTACGATGCTTTCGTGCTCACTGAGGCCAAAAGCATGCACTTCAACCCACACGTGTGGGCTACTCGCCATATCCGGCGATACTGTCAGCACGAGGATACCTGCCTGCACCACATGTAGAAATCCCACATCCTAAACACCTCCACTCTACTCTACGACTTCAATCCCACAGCACGACATGGGTCCAGACCTGAGGATTTGGCTGCCATCCCGTGTCTACTCTCTAAACCCCATGAGAATACTTTCCGAATGTTTACGCTTGCTACAGGGCACGAACTCCGCTAAATCGCGTTCGCTGGTCCTTTGTTGGGTCTGGCAATGCCCTGAACCCCCCACCAAACCATATACAACCCTATAAATAAACCCCGCTAAGATGCTTGTAGAAACCTGTGTTTCGGTGATCTTGTCTGCCCCTTTCCTCAGTCCCAAGCAACCCGAGGACGAGGACGAAGAGTTCGAGGAAGGCCTCTTTACTGCCCAGCTTTAGGATTCGGGGTGTAAGTTTAGGTTGGGAATTTGGATGAAATAGCGAATTCCATTCAGCAGTATGGCTGTGTTGCTTGAGGTGAACCTGAAGCGATGATTATGGTGAGGGCCGATGATGGTTCTGGTGATGGTACCTTTTACCGAAGTTCGCAAGAATATAGGCTTGACGGTTTAGGGTTTAGGGTTAAGCCCTAAGTCTGCAGGTCACCGAGGTCCCGAAAGTCGCAACCTCTCGCGAGTGACGAGTCGGCCC
Source organism: Symbiodinium necroappetens (assembly GCA_905231915.1). Taxonomy (NCBI): domain Eukaryota; class Dinophyceae; order Suessiales; family Symbiodiniaceae; genus Symbiodinium; species Symbiodinium necroappetens. The sequence continues at coordinate 1,903 of CAJNJA010008882.1, read as the reverse complement.
TCCGCGAACGCGGAGGTCCACCCGGAGGACAAGAAGAGCAGGCGGGAGCTATGAGGGCCTTTAGGGCGTAGGGCTTTCTAAACTTTTTACGGTTTAGGTTGTTGAAGGGTGTAGGGCTTTTAAGGGTTTAGGGCTTTTAATAAGTTTAGGGTTTAGGGTTCAGGGTTTAGTTAGGGTTTAGGGCTTTTGAAGGGTTTATTTCAGGGCCTTTCAGGATTTGTTTCAGGGCCTTTAGGGTTTAGGGCTTTTAAGGTTTAGGGTCGTTAGTTTCAATGGTTTTGGGTTTAGCGTTGAGGCGGAGGACAAGGAAAGAAGGCCCGGTGGGGACTTTAGAAGAATTGTGTAGCACTTTTGCCTGGGTCTCAAGGGGTTCATATCACAGGGGTGTTTGGTCAGGTGTTTAATGGGTACATTTTTAGGAGTTAAGGTCATCGGGTTGTGGGCTCTAGCTGCAGGGTGTGGGTTGGAGACTGCTGAAACCTTGAACCCTTTCACAGCCCTTCAGAAGCAAGTGTCTCAACACCCTAGTTTCCGTCTCAGGGTTCTTGATCCTGTAAGCTCTCAATCCACCAAAAAGCCCTAAATCCTTTAAGCCCTAGGCCCTAAGCCCACCCAAACACCCTAAATCATCCTAATAAGCATTAAGCCCTCAAGCCACCTAAAAGCCCCAAAGCCCTTCCCAGGCAAGTGTCCTTTGCAGTCTCCGGGCAAACGACTGAGCGAGAGATCGTGGAAGAGACGCGGTCGCTACCACAGGCGGGGCCGAAGCTGCTGTTGAGACTCAACTCAAAGGTCCCTAAACCCTAAACAGGGTCCCTAAACCTAAGCCCTTAACCCTAATTAAACAGGGTCCCTAAACCTAAACTCTAAACCCTAAACCTACACGGGGTTCCTAAATCCCAAACCCGCGGATCTTGGGTGTAGGGTTTTGGGTTCAGGGTCCCCAAAGACTAGGATTTCGGGGTTTACGTTCTTCTGTGGGTAATGCATTGAAGGTTTGGGGTTTGATTTTGGGGCTCAAAACACTGCGGCCACCTGGCCCGAAACTTCTACCCTCAACTTTCAAGCCCTCAACTCCACAACGTAGTTAAGCAGAGAACCAAAGCAGCATCTCACATGCTCATACCCCGAGGGTCCATACATGCTGCCGTTATGAATTAGATCCCAAAAAGCCCATCCCTATTATGGTTTTGGGACCTAGTTCCATGATGGTAGTATATATGGCAACGTCACCTTAATAGCCTTGCGGAAGAAGAACCCGTTTTCGATGTTACTGATGGCAGTTCGAGGCCCCACACCCGCCATAGACCCTAGTTGCCCTAAACTACCACATCCTATCATAGACTCATGGAGCCTACAAAAAAGTACGTTTTGTAAGACTCCTACACAGAAGTAGTTTTGGGTAGTTTAAGGTAAGCACTACCAGCGCTCCTCCCTTCCCAACACAAGAACGGGATGCTGCCACAGGTGCCAGTGCTCCTGGGAAAGGACTCCGAAGGGGCTCTCATGGTGTGTGAGTGTGGAGTTTAGGGGCTGTGGGTTTAGGGATTAGGGCTTATCGGGTTATAGGGTATGGGTTGCGTAGTACTGGGGTATTGGGGTTTAGGGTTTAGTGTTTCGACGGCTCAGCGCCTGCACTCACTGCACCGACTCCATACCAAGCAAGGGGCTCTGGGGGTTTCCAGCAACCCTAAACCCTAAACCC
>CAJNJA010008881.1:0-15163 GCA_905231915.1 Symbiodinium necroappetens | reverse complement strand
GTAGCTGTAGCAGTAGCAGTAGCTGTAGCTGTAGAAGTAGAAGTAGAAGTAGTAGTACGAGGAGGAGCAGCAGGAGGAGTGGCAGAAGTAGTGGCAGAAGCAGTAGCAGTCCCAGTAGCAGCAGCAGTAGCAGTAGGTAGCAGTAGTCGCGGTGGTCGCGGTGGTCGCGGTGGTCGCGGTGGTCGCGGTGGTCGCGGTGGTCGCGGTGGTCGCGGTGGTCGCGGTGGTCGCGGTGGTCGCGGTGGTGGCGGTGGTGGCGGCGGTGGCGGTGGTCGCGGTGGCGGCGGTGGCCGCGGTGGCGGCGGTGGCGGCGGTGGTGGCGGTGGTGGCGGTGGTGGCGGTGGTGGCGGTGGTGGCGGTGGTGGGGGTGGTGGTCGTGGTGGTGGTGGTGGTGGTGGGGGTGGTGGTCGTGGTGGTGGTGGTGGTGGTGGTGGTGGGGGCGGCGGCGGCGGCGGTGGTGGTGGTGAGTGGTGTGGTTGTTGTTGTTGTTGTTGTTGTTGTTCTTGCTGTTGGTGTTGGTGTTGCTGCTGGTGTTGCTGTTGTAGTTGCTACAGTACTGCTGTTGATGTTGATGATATGGGTGGGGTTGGTTTTATTGTTGTTGTTGTTGTTGTTGCTGCTGCTGCTGTTGGTGGTGGTGTCAGGGTTGTTGGTGTTGATGGTGTTGTTAGCGCTGTTGCGTTTGCAGTTGCTGTCGGTTTTGTGGTTGATGTTGTTGTTAGCTACTGTTGTAGTTGCTGTTGTAGTTGCTGTTGTTGTTGCTGTTGATGTCATGGGGTTGTTGTTTTTTTTGTTGCTGCTGCTGTTGTTGGTGTTGTTGGTGTTGTTGGTGCTGTTGGTGCTGTTGGTGCTGTTGGTGCTGGCGTGCTGGTGTTGTTGGCTTGTTGGTGTTGTTGGAGATGTTTGTGTTGTTGGTCGTGATCTTGGTCTTGGTCTTGGCCGTGGCCTTGGCCTATGAAGCCGCACGCATGCAACAGATCCCTGCGCGGCTCCTGCAGAGGCCCAGGCGAAAACCTCTACAATCACAAACACAAAGTACAAGTAAGATTTTGCATTTTGAACCAACCCCTACTCGTACCAAACCTCGACCGCCATGCCAACAGTACGGACAGGTTGTCCTGCCAGACCTGAAAAACACCGCCAAGCGCGCGGCACGGTGTAAACCTGAGTCCCAGTATCCAAGTCCCACATCTCAACGACGAGAAGCCCGCAAACCCAGTGCGTTTATCGATAACGACTTTGCTGTATCTCTTAATGGTCTTGATTAAGGTGTAGGACGAGAAGCTGGGGCATCAGGCTTGCCTGTTTCATCTTTGGATTTCAGCTGTCCTTGTTGTTATCAAGCTTCTGCTGCTCTGCTCTGACGCTTCTGATGCTGCGGGGCTGAAAGTACAGTCTTGCGTTTGCTGCACGGAGAACAAGTCTGAGGGCCTGGAGTCTGAGAGTCTGGAGCTGAAAGAAGTACATTCCCAGCCCTTGGCATGTATTTGTTGCACTCTTTGACGCACTCACCCACTCACTTACTCACAGCTGAGCGGCAAAGAGACACGCTGGTACAGACAGACACACACACAACACACACACAACACACACGCACACACGCCCTTTCAAAAACATTTCAGGACCGCACACACGCCGAGATCCAACTGCGGCAAAAGCAGCCGGCACTGACAAATGCTTGCAGTTCCGACCGCTGACGCCTTGAGTCGGACACAAACACCACCTTGTGACGGCGATGACAACAATGAACCCGAACCGGGTCAGCCACGAATTTCACCTTTCCGCCGCTCTCCGAGCAGACCCTCTCAAGCCTGGCCCAAACATCTGTGTTGGGCTCCGGGTCCGGGGTTGGCTCGCACTCGAAGTTGCGATCGCAACAGTTCGTTGATGAGGGGACACAACGGATACAATTCAAATTTCTGACTTGAGAAAACATCGGATGTATGAAACGAATGGCTTTCTCTCTCGAGGGCTTGCAGTTCTTGCAGATCGAGGCTATTGCATGAGACCCATTGAACTAACGGTTACTAGTGGCTGAGGTAACAAGCCAAAGCAGACGAAACCCGTCACTCCACCCTGAAGACTGGTGTAAAACATGCCGATTCAAGTCCTAGGTCTTCGGCACAACATACTGAAGACTGAAGATGTGATGCCGGCGGCGCACATTCTTCTTGGAACGCTCGGCTCTTTGTGATTGCCGCTGGGGTGCTTTGTCTATGCTGAGGGCTGGAGTATTGCTTGGTTCTAGTTTTGTTACAGATTGACTAGATTAGCGCGGAAGCCCTTGAACATAACCCAACACCCTGAGTTGCTCTCACGGAGCCTTGCTGAAGGTTTGAAGATGCAGCCTCAGGCCCCATAGGTTTAGCTAACTCCCTGAAACCCCCATTCCTTTGAGGACACGTATGCAGTGAATGGAAAGCTTTCGACTCGAAGGCCTACGCGAATCCAAACGAGTGAATCTGAAGCCGCAATGCGCACGCGTCCAGGTCCATGCCATCTTCGTGCATCGGTACTCCCTTCCTGAAGCCGGCAGAGCTAACGCGGTCCCTAAACCCAAAACCAGATGACTAAACCTCAGATATGCTTAAACCAATAGTCTTCCGCATTTCCAGACAGTGGAGCATCCTTCGACAATTTGAGCCCAGGCCTCAAATCTAACAAGCCCTACGATTTGTAAACTGTGAAGCAACAACCTTAAACACGGATGCAAAGCTTAGAGACTCTTACAGAGATCCTGCTTTGCTGTAAGCATTTTGTCGGGCTGGGGCTGAGGGAGCCTAGGTCCAAAACCAGCCCAAACTCGAAACGCTGCTGTCGATTCGGGTGGTTGAAACATCACCACAAGAATTGAAGTCCTCTTTATCACTGCGACAAAATGCTTCAACCAATCGAGAAGTTTTGTAGCGTCGCAGCAGAAGCACGCGAAGTGAATGCGCGAGCGCGCGCGCGCGCATGCATAGACCGTCAGGGAAGCGGGCCATTAGCCCCAGCTTGGGACGCAATGCAGAAGCAAAGAGGACAAGACGAAAGGCCCATCCACGTGGAGAGCAATGAGCGGCCCAAGCCACAGGCGGCTTGCCAATCCTAGCCACGTCGACAACTTACCGGCTATGTCCCTGAGGCCTTGATTTGAGCGCAGGATCCTGAATTTGAACTTCACCGCTCAGGATTTGTTGCCCAAGTGAAACCTTGCCGGCCTTGATGCAAGTTGCGATGCGAGATGTCTATCTCGTGTCTCCATCAGAACGATTGAATATGCATCTTGCTGTCAGTAGTCTTACGACTTCGGGAAGTCATGAGGCCTTTGCACAACGGACTTGCCAGTGTCAGTCTTGTTCGGGTGGTCAGTGTCATCGTGTTCTTTATAATGTTGCAAGGCCATGCGAACTTCTCAAAGAGAGCCGTTGCACTGTTTCTGCATGCGTGGCGCTTCCGTCTCCCAATGCATAATTTGAGCTCTCGAGACACCACGCCAGTCGTGGGCTACATGTATGCAGTCTATCAAGATATTGGTCTGCACCGTCTTGCACCAGTTTTGCAATAGTTAAGCCGTAAACTTGCCCCACCCAGTTCACATTTCATTCCTGACCCCTGTAGCTTTCCCCTTTTATCCGCAACACCCTCAAATGTGCCTGTTTACCAACGTACTTAGCTCGCAGTGAGGCCCACTGAGTGCGGGACAGTTCCAAGCCCGAGTTTCTAGCCATGGTGAAAGCCAAGAAATACGTAGGCTCCTGCGATCCACAGGCAGCTGGGAAACCTGCACGTTTGCGTAGCATGATGTGATACCGGGCTTAAGTCCGATACTCTGGACGAGAATCTGCTAGTAGTCCTTCTGAGTCAACTGCACAATCGGCCATTGTTCCGGTCAAGACAGGACACGCGACGTCGCTGCGAGCTGATTTGGCATAGGAGCTGAACTTCGACGTTCGTTTCCACAGCACGAGGTCTGGGGGGAGAAGCGGGCAGTTGAAAAGTGGTATGGCTTCTTTGTAGGCTTCAGAGTCTCCGGGCTGTGTCGATCTTCGACGACGGCACTCCACACCGCTGCGAATGACGGGAAGCAATTCGTCCTCAAACACGCAGATGTCGCCAGCCTCTGGTGCAGCGTTCCGCAGCGAGTACCGAAAAAGCTACGCTTCGAGCAGGTGAGGTGTCGCTTCCAGGGTGTAGCTCGGCACCGAGGATCTCACTAATGGACATGGGGCTGCCTAGATTTAGCAAAACGGGCCAGATGCAGCCGAAGCGTTAGCTCGGGGTTGGGCAGATTGCCCTTCGAAACACGAAAGCTTGGTTCTTGGGATGGGCGTGCCTTGCCGTGTGCACGGAAGGCGAGGTCAGTGCCTTGGATCGCCGATAGCTGCAATATCGCAGATACAGAACTATTCGGCTGATCAATGGGATACGACCGCTCATGATGCTCACCTGTCATCTGCATTTCATCACTGAGTCGAGATGTGAGAAAGCTGAGTCAACCGCCCATGGAGGCACCAACGGTGGACATGAGGGTCTTGGGGTCGACGGACCTGCCAGCTTGGCGTTGGGCTTAACGGTCGGTTCCATGCTCAGGGTACCGAGCGCGTAAACGAGATTTGGCTTTTGGCTTCGGGAAGTGGCCGTGAGTTTGATGACGGCGTCTTCAGGCTTAGGAGCCCAAGGCATCAGTCTGTATACTACCTTGGCTGGGCTGCTGTGCCTGTCCAAGCGAGAGCCTTTGCTGCTGCTCAATACCAAGCACTGGGCTTCTGAAGTTGCCTGGTGGACCTGAAGCAAAGCTCCCAACCAGGGTGTTGCTGACCCCAAGCTTCATTTCTCGGAATCAGCCGCGAGCCACTGCAAACCCTCATCATCAGCACACCAACAACACCGCCACCAACACCAACACCACCACCAACACCAACAACAAAAAACAAGAACAACAAGAAGTAGTAGTAGTAGTAGCAGCAGCAGCAGCAGCAGGAGTAGTAGTAGTAGTTGTTGTTGTTGTTGTAGTTGTAGTTGTAGTAGCAGTAGTAGTAGTCGTCGTCGTCGTAGTAGTAGTTGTTGTTATAGTAGTAAGTAGTCATCGTCGTCGCCGTCTTAGTCGTAGTCGTAGTCGTAACCGCCGCCGTAGTCGTCGTCGTCGCCGTAGTGGTGGAAGTCGTCGTAGTAGTAGTAGTAGTAGTAGTAGTAGTAGTAATAGCAGCAGCAGCAGCAGCAGCAGTAGTAGTAGTAGCAGTAGTAGTACAAAGGGCCACCGCATGCCGTCAAAGCTTTAACCAGTAAGAGCTGCTTTAGGCAGTTGAAAACGCAAAGACACGCTAATTACGGCATACCCACTTCTACTCGGACGTTGCGCCAGCATTTTGATCCTCACACTGAGAAACCAACGTCTGGTACTGGCCCTCCAGGAATTTCGCCAATCCCTGACAAACGGTCGTGTGACTATCTTGATTGTTTTCAGCTCAGGTCTATAATCTAGCGTGTCGAGGCCGGGCAAGCATTCATGCAGGACCGATCCCACGAGATGTCGCTGGAGCTTCTGCAAGTTCCGCAGGTAAACCTGAGGGCCCTACACGCATAACAGCCCCTAAAACCTGTAACCCTGAACCCCGAAGTGGGCACAGGAGATACCAAGCCGAAAAAGCGTGCACCGGATCAAGCATGGGCCTGACAATCCATTCCAGCTCAGGCCGTGCACATTCTAACTTCAGATCGGGGGCCTGAAGAAATCTTGGATGGCCCAGCATGTATGCACCATTCACCTGGCAACGAGGTACCCGTATCGGGAAACAAGTGTGTGCGAAACTGACATGAAGAACGAGAAGATGAGTCGTGAGGCGGAAGCCAGCGATGAAGTCACAGGAGGAGCACAACAGGAGGGTCGAGCAGGGGCAGCAGAGCAATGCACAACGTCGGGTATGCAAGGTCAGAAACCCCTATACAGAACGGAACAGAGCAGTGTCGAACATAGAATGCAACAGACGATAGCCGCGAAAATACAAACAGATTCCGATAGACTTTGAACAGAACCGGATTGATGGAACCATGCAAAACTAAGACCAATCTTCACACACACACACATGCAATGACCATGGGATTAGCGGAAGCAGCAGGGAATGGATGCAATTGCACCTTGAACCGGACACAGCTCCAGTGTGACATCGGAAAATGGCTGTGCCATCAGACAGCAAGTATAGGAAGAGGACAATGCATTGTTGGAAGTGTGGCAAGTTGCTTCCGGAACCCGACGAGTCTACTTACTCTCTATCTTGGTGATTCAACTGCTGTGTTGTCCTGGGTCTGCAACAGGCCTGTTGAAAATAATAGCCGCTAATACCCTTGATGCAACTTGCACTTTTGCGGCGACAACGGAAGTCAGTTGCATGCATGTGCAAGGAAACGCTATCCAAGACTTGAAGGTTTGGCCTCGGCATTGCTTTGTTAAGACTCCAAGAGCTGCCCTGACTACCATGCTTCGGAACGCAAGCAGCTTGAGCGTTGGATTCTTTACACTTGCGCATCCAATCTCTCAAGCCAACTGACCACAGAAAGTGGGGACCGGGCTGCATCTCCGTAGTTCAACGATTGCTCAGACAGCTCCAAGCCTGCGCGAGACGGGCTAGCAGTTTGCTTTGCTCTGGATGTCGCCGGCGTTGAACGCGTGCGTTGTGTTGTATGTGCTGTTTGTATATGAGAGTTTCTGAAGCGTTGGGCATTTCAGGGCTCAGGGATTGAAGTCTTCTTTCCGCAAATAACATTGCTAGGATAAATTCGGGTCGCTTGTGGATCGTAGCCTTTACTCTTTAGACTGAGGGGTAGCTCCAGAAGGGCCAGAAGCCAAGAACATACAGTAGTTCCAAACCATGCCGGCGGGATAAGTCAGAGTAGCATCCTAGTGGTAGTTTCGGAGGTGGTAGCAGCAGTAGTAGTAGTAGTAGTACTAGTACTAGTACTAGTAGTAGTAGTAGTAGGAGTAGGAGTAGGAGTAGCAGTAGTAGTGGTGGTGGTAGTAGTAGTAGTAGTACCAGTACTGGTACTAGTACTAGTACTAGTACTAGTACTAGTAGTAGTAGTAGTAGTACTACTACTACTACTACTACTACTACTACTTTTGACTTTGACTTTGATTCGCAGCATCGTCAGGCGACACTAAGCGTCCGAAAGACCAGTTCTGATGAACCGGCTGCTTCACACAGTTCAGTGATCGCAGCTGTGCACGTTCGGCACCGTCAGCTATGATAGAAACAAACATGCATGTGTGTCCGTGGACACCTTCAAAGAAAGAAAAGCTGCAGCCCCGTACCGAAGTACCAAGCAGGCTGCAGGTCTGCTCAAGGCCGATTGGCCCCCTCCGAATGTGAAAAGCTGTCCAATCTACGAAGACCGACAAGGTAGCCTCCCGTGTTGATGAGATCATTGGTGCTGTCAGCAGTCTGTAAACCCCGATTATCATCAGAAAGATGAAAAACAGGCTTGTTAGTCGTCGGGTCGGCACCGCTCAGAGCCGAACGATAGTGTCCAGCCTTGATGGAATTGCCAATGTGAAAAATGACCCCAACAACAGCATAGATCACAATGGTCATCGAGAGCCCTGCATTGCTGTCGAAGCTGGGAATTCTGACCACCTCACCTGCTTGTATTGTGACAGGTTGCAAGTCCTTGACAGCCCCATCTGGGCAGGAATCATTGGCCCGAAAACGCTTCAAAGCCAGCAAGAGCAAAAGAGGAGCCTGAGCGAGGGCATGCGCATTCGCCTGAGTGTACCAGGAATAAATGCAATGCAGAAACGTGGGCCCAGTTAAGTCAATGGCAATCGGAGAAAAGCACAAACCTGAGTCCAGGATACGAGTGAGCGGAGGAGGGCCCTCCTGGAAGAGCCGTGCCTCCCAATGTCCCCTGTAAGCCTCTGGCCGCGCAAAATTGAGCAGAAAGGCAGCGAATTCGCTTACATCCTGCTGCTGATGAACATTGCGCCATTGAGAAAGTGCCTGTCTCCACGGTATGAGTGCGAGGAGATGAGTCGGGCCTTGCGTTCGAAGAATGCGAATTGCAGTGGAAAGCCTGCCGTGGGAGATTGTATCCGAGAGGCCATGTCCCAACCAGTGTTGCAAGTGACACCATGAATTAAAATAACAAACATTCGTTGAGTTGTGGAGAATAAATCAATTGGTGTGCCTAGCCTCGTTGGAGGGATCAGCCGTCTGTCTTCTTCTCGTCCATCTCCATGTCCTTCTGGTCCTTCTTGTGCGAGTCGGCTATGACCGGTGCCGGGCTCGAGGGAGCTGCTTGGGATGGCGGCTTCCTCTGCTGACGTTGGGGCGGGTCCATCGGGGGGAATCGCTCGGCCAGAACTTTCGCCAGGGGTTGGCGATCCATCTTTGTCCTTTGTCGGCCTCAGCCTTAGTCCCAGCACTTTGCTCAAAGGTTCGTCAGCATTCCCCAGGCCTGAGAGGCTCGCGGATCTCTTAGTCCTATGGACAGAAGAAAAGTCACCGTCTCTCCCTGATAGCTCTCCGCCATCTTGCGAGTTGAATGAAACTTCAGCAGAGCGTGGGGAGCTGTGATTGTCTGCTGTAGGCGGTCGAGGGAGGTGATGATCTGGGAGTGGAGCATGGGCTGCACATCCTCGACTTTCTCCATGGCTTCCTTGTCTTGGTTCCACCTCATGTAGAATCAATGGAGTTCTGTCATCCCCTCCGGGATCTCGGCATATCCCTGGGCTATCACCTGATCCCACAAGGCCTCGTCCGACTCCAGCACCCTCATCCTCTCGTACCACATCTGCAGTACTGCAATGAACAGGGCCTGTCTCACGGAGCAGTCGACCAGATTCTTTTCCTTCTTCTCCTTCCAAACCATTGCAATCTTGTACATCTTTGGAAGGGCTGCCCCCGATCTGGTTTCGAAGGTGAGGATAAAATCTCTCTCCGTTCTCATCTGAGAGAGCTCGTCCTCGTGCCGAAGGCACAGACGGGTGAGCATCTTTATGCTCTCCTCCATCTTCTCCTCGAATTGCTGATCGCGATTCTCCCGTCTTCCCCAGTTCTGTCCTCCCTGGTTCCATCCTCGACGGTTGCCGGTTCCTCCTTGCCCATGGTAAAACGGATTGCCCCAGCCTCCTTGACGGTAGCCCCTGGGCTGAAAAGTGTCCTTTCGGCTCCGGCCCCCGAAGGATTCGGCCGCTGAGTTCAGAGCATCCAGGATAGGAGTCCCCTCCTCTGTCACGGCTGCTGCTGCCTCCGTCGGCTGGCTCGGCTGGCCTTTCCCCTGCCCCTGTCCTTTGGACGTCGGCCTGGGGTACTTCGGTTGTCGATCCGCCGTCTCGGAATACTCGGCCTGTTCCGCCTCCTTGGTCTCCCGTTTTCCCAATGCCGGTGCAGTCGCCGGTCCGAGATCTTGAAACATCTGCCTCACCTCCTCTGCTGGGGTCATGGCTGTCCTGGGCAAAGTAAATCTGCCTCTGCTGCAAACCCTGTGGCTTCAACGCCAGGCGCACGTAGCATAAATGCTGCAGCAAAGTGCAACGATGTCGCTGTTTGAAGATCATGCCGCATATGCCGCAAGGACTCGTGCAAGCAACCGAGATTGTTTGACATATCGAGCGAACCTCAGTCTGAGTCTGGTACACGTATGGATGTGCTGCTTTGAGATGGTTCTCCAGAGAGCCACTACGATCAGATATCCATTGACCACAGAAAGCACAGTGACGTTTAAGAAGCTCTTGAAAAGTAGTGATCTTAGCAAGCTTATGCCACTGAGGGCCCTGGATCGCCAACAAATGCTCGGGATCAGCCTTGATCTGTTGTTGTAGAGGCTCCGCGGCGGACCGCTGAGCAAGCGTCTCACTGCCTTCCCTAGGCTTGTCTACACGGCTGACCGGAGCTTCATCGATGTCTGCACCAGGAGTCTGTGATTGTAAACTTGGACAGGCGTTGAGTATGTGCGAGCGAAACTCTTGCCAGCCGGAGAGTCGTATCCCGCAGTGTTTGCAGACTGGCATACCATCGACACTATGGCCAGAGATGTCCAAAGTTTTAAACTCGGACGAGGCCTTGTTCACCCGTTTAGAGAGGCTGGCACCATGCTTCCTACTATGATGAATTTTCATGATGTGTCTTGAAGGAAAGTACATACCACAGGTGGGGCAGGCACAGGAACGAGTCGCACCGTCGATCTCCCTGAGTGGTGTTGCAAGAGTCGGCTGTCCAGCTGACAAGCGGATGGGTTCTTGTTTCTGTTGTATAACTGCACCACCAAGCTTCAGGAAGACCTGTCGGATGCTACTGACCTGTATGCGCTTCAAAAGCTGTTCTGTGGGTTCCCGCGTGATATGAACCGGTGACTTAGCAACAGCACGCAGGTACTTGATGTCCCGTCGATGTAGTTGTAACAGGTCTTTGTCCGACAGTCCCAAAGTCGTCAAACCATACAAGAGGGTCGTTCGAACGCAGGCCGTGTAAATCTGCAGTCTCTGTCGTATGCTAAGGTGTTTGGAACAGTGCAACACTTTTGCGAGTCTCTGCCTAGCCAAGCCAGCTGACTTGAGACGATGATTCAGGGAGGCCCTCTCGAAGTTCTGATAGGACACCATGATGCCCAAATACTTGGATTGTGTGGAGATAGGGACTGTCACAAAGTTGGTGCCATGCTGAAACAGAAAGAGTCACTTACCATCTTTGACTTGAACATGCTGTTTCAACCACCTAGCTCCTTTTGTTCGATGAATAAAGACGACTTATCAGGGTTGATACTCATTCCGTATCTCCTGTAGACTTCGAATATCGCCAGGGCACTCTTGATCATAAAGTTCAAATCTTGCTCTGACCGTAGGCTCCAAGCACAGTGGGTATCGTCTGCGTAGAGGGTCATTAGTTCTCGTGGCCATGAACTGCCAAGTGCCTCCTCTATTTGTCGTAGCAAGAAGACGCTATAAAGTGACCACAGAATTGGAGCTAATGTGCATCCCTGACGAACTCCATTCTTCATGTCGATGAAGGTCTCAAACCCCTCATGGGAAACATGGTATCTACACGCACAGTGTATATCGATAATGATGGAGATCAAATTGGATGGCACTTGTGCCCATTGCAGTGCTGACAGTAATGCACTTCGGGGCATGCGGTCAAAGGCTGCTGACATGTCAAGAAGGAGCTGTGCTCCACCGTTATAGGTACTTCGCTGCCGTCCTGCTCGTTTGCCAAACACTGTCATTCGTTCTGCCGCGACAGCCTCTCTGATGCTCCGGCAGTGTCCAGCTACCCTCTTGATCGCATCTGATGTGGAGAGGTTCTGCACATAAGCAAATTGAGGGTAGACTGCAAGCAGGTCCTTGATGTGCACTAATAGGTGTTGTTTGATGACTCGGGCTATTGCCTTGCCTGCTGCATCCTGTATGCCCGTGGCCTGAGGGAATTGGGTCTTTTGATGATCTTTCCCGGCTTCGGGATTAGTGTAAGTTTGCAGTCTGCCCACAGGTTTGGAAATCCAGCAATGGTCTCACTGTGGAAGGCCTCAATCAAAGGCCCAGCCAATACCTCCCGACAGTGTTTCCAAGCAGAGGACGGTGCATGTCCTGGTGGAACGGCCCTGCCTGACCCTAGTTGTCCCAAGGACCATACCATTTCCGTCTCGGTGATGATGATAGGATCAAGTCTGGCTTCCGGCTCAACATCTGTCTGTGAACCATCATAGAGCTCATAGAAATAATCAGAGATCTCAGCATGCTCCTCTTGAGGAGTGAGTAGATGGCCTGTCAAAGAACGAATGCGAACTTTACCTCCCAGCTGTTTTGGAGAAATCTGCCGAATGACCTGATATAGGGATCGAACGTCCCCTCGAAGTTCAGCTTGCTGTGCCTGATCCAGTTGCTTTAGTAGAAGCTGCTTACGATGCCACCTGCCTCTTTGGCGCAATGCCCGATAGCTTCTTTGAAAACGAGCATAAGTTCTGAAGGCTTCAAAGATTTGCCTCCGAGAGAAAAGACCAATTCTGATGTTGTGTCCAACTCTGCCAAGCTCAGCTCGACGTGCCCACATCTCTCTGACCGAGGTCTGGACGTCCTGTTGTTGCCATGGACGAAGATCCTTGTTGGATTGACCTGCAGGAAAGAGTCGCGCACAAGTGCTGAGCACCAAGTGGTTGAGAGATTCGGCCGAACAGCAACTCAGAGTTCCAAGGCCTTGCCGTACTTCCTGTACCAGCTGATGAGCCTTGTCGTCACGTTGGTATATGGAATGTTCAAGAGCTGCTTTGTCATAAGTGAGATGACTGCGAGCGGGAACCTTGTCGATGGAGCTCCAGCCTGGCTTGAGAGGCACACTTGCTTGTACAGGTAAATGTCTGGCCCCCAGCCTCCATGGCGAAAAATTGAGGGAGCGAAGTGGCTTGGACTGTTTGGAGATGGAATCCGCCGTGTTTGTCCGTGTCATGATGTAGTCGATTTGGCTGTTGCTCTGGCCATTGATGAACGTTTGCATGCCCGAATCCACATCCCGTGACCAAGTGTTCAATAGGCATAAGCTGTTTGTTTTGAGGAATCCTATAAAATCGTCCTGGTCAAAGTAGTATGGATTTGTAACCGGGGCTGCATGTCCAGCGACCCCAGGCTCTTTCCTGGCTGCACAATTGAAATCACCACCCAAGAGCAAAATATTGCGACGCGAAAGGCCTGCAACATAGCTGCCCAGCTTGTTCCAATATTGCTCCCGCCTTGATGCATTAACTGCTGCACTGTCCCTGCTGCTAATGACACGCTGATAACATGAAAGCAAATCGATACTGTAGAGGCTACCTGTTCATCGAACATGTAGCAGTCGGCCTGGCACCACTTCCAGACATCGCACTCCATAATGTCGAGCAAAGCGCTTGCGGATAGCAATGGCGACACCTGCAAAGCGAGACTTGTCATCTGGAGAGCTGACCATGTACCATTCACCTGCCTGCCACTCGTTGTATTCGCCTCCAAATCCACGATGTGTTTCCTGCATGAGCAGAATGTCATAAGGAGCTGTGGTTAGCCATAACTGAAGCGAGTCATAGAGCGGCGAGTTCATGCCATCAAAGTTGATGCTGAGAACGCGCATGCGTGGACCCAGATTTGGGGTTGTGGGTCCAGTCGGTCTGTTGTTTGTTTTGGAGGGTAGCCGAATGAAATGGAAAAATTTCTGCCACGATAGCGAGTACTGCCATGAATGGTTGCTCTTCGGATTGCCCGCCTGCAGGAGCGCTTCCGTGCGGCTGGCAAATCTGCAGCTCGTAGGGTGGCTTCGGATGACCCACTGCGTTTCACTGAACCTCCAGCAGGAGGAGCAGTTCCCAGCAGCCCCGTGGGCAAGCTGCTAACCCTCACATCTGTTGCAGATGCTGCTTCCACTACTGCACTCTGATAGAAACAAAGATAAAGAAGACATGTGCAGAGCAGGCGCAAGTTGCAACCTCGGGACTTGGGACCCGAGCAGCTCCTGGTGTTCCTTGATAAAGGTGGCGCTGGCTGTGTTTGAGGTTGGCCTTCATTGGGCTGACATACATTGTTAACTCCGATGTAATGTCCAGTCGTGCCTGCGCAGTCTTTGGAGAGAGGCGGCTGGTAGAGGACCTGGCAGTAGTTGGCGAAATACCAGAGCACAAGGACACTGTGAGGTAGTAGCTGCAGAAGTCGCATAGCCACTCTTGCTGTCAGCGCGAGAAAGAATTCTTTTTGCAGCGGCTTCTGGCATTCACTCTCAGTCCTTGGTCTGGCTAGAAAAGCCAAGACCATCTTTCTCAGAGGATGATTCGCTGGGCCCATAGGAGCTTGCATCCTCATCATCGGTCGAGGGTTCTCCGAGGCTGCCTGTGGTATGAAAGTCCTGATCTCGCCTTGGTCGGCCTCCGTGCTCGTCACGAGAGAAGTCGGTAGCGAAGGGATCATCTTCCGCTGGCTCCTCCTCTCCTTGTTCCTCCAGGAAAGTTTCCAGAGGATTGCGGGGAGCCGACGCCTCGGTAGCTGCATGTGTTCTATCTCGTGCCACTGCAGCCCTTCGCTCCCTGGCTGTGCCCATGGCCCAAGATGGGGTACCTGCCCTTCCCACGAGAAAATTCCTATGCATAAGCTCAGAAGAGTCCAGAGAGTCCAGCGAGCCTCGGGAGCGTGGAGAGCCATTATCAGCCGCTTCTCCATCCCCATCATCTGCATATCCATGCACGGGTACCGGAGGAGGAGGTCCGCGAGGAGGGCCAAGCATGTCTGCACTGCTCCTCGCTCGGGAGTTGGGCCTGAGTCGAGCTTTTGGCCTGTGCTTCGGCTCTGCGCCACTGCCACTTCTTGAGCGAGACCGGCTGGTGGCTGTTGGAGCAGCTGAGGTGGAGGGCAGACTCGTGGCTGTGTGTTCCACGCTTTCAGCTGCTTCCGCAGGCAAACCAGTAGCCGGAGCAGATGTCGGAGCCGGCATGTTTTCTGCAAGGTTCCGTCTAATGCAGTGGGGCAGGTCGTCCAGTAGCGACATGCTGCCAGACTATCTTGTGAAGTTGCATGATCTCTGTGAGCCCCGACATGCAAAACAATCAGAATGCCAGCGCCGTATACAGCTGTGGCAGCAAGAAGAGCTAACAGAAAACCTCCAAATAAACATGCCCGGAGTGCCTCCAAGCCGTAGTTCTGCAAGTACACCGGCCGTTGCCGACAGAGCAAGAAGGCTCCGCGGAGGCTTCCTAAAACAGACCGAAAACAAAAGAGAGAAAGCTTGCAACCCGTGCCTTCAGGCCCATGTTGAAAGAACTTCCACCAAACCCCTTGCTTAATCCATTTCATCAAGCGAGATGCATGTGCCGACTGTTTTGGCGTAGGCTGCCTCAACCATACAATTGCAGAAATCAAGGTCAAAGAACTCCGTTCTGCGAATGTATTGTACTCTGTTAGGTAGTTTGAGAAGCGGCCATAAATCCTGCCATATATGCATCGGTGAGCAAGCCCGCCAGCTAAGATAATACAGATCATGCAGCGAACACCTTGCAGACAATGGTAGTCCCCGGATATGTTCCAAATAGAACTCCATAGACAGCTGGAAAGTGAACCAGTGAAGAGCTGTCGACCATCGCCACGTGGCATCATGCTTAGGAATCTTGTTGCAGCCGTGAGGAGCACACTCCCACATAGATGCGGAATCCATGCTTGCATGACGGAGCAAGGCCGTTCACCGAA
>CAJNJA010008880.1:0-15164 GCA_905231915.1 Symbiodinium necroappetens | reverse complement strand
GTGCGTGTCTGTGTGTCTGTGTGTGTCTGTGTGTCTGTGTGTCTGTGTGTCTGTGTGTCTGTGTGTCTGTGTGTCTGTGTGTCTGTGTGTCTGTGTGTCTGTGTGTCTGTGTCTCTGTGTCTCTGTGTGTGTGTGTACAATATATGTATGGGAGATACTGCACCCTAGAAAGGCACTCTCCTCTCCCATGCTCTGCTCTGCTATACTCGCCTGCGCTAGACCAGACTATACGAGACGATACTCTGCAAGGCTATATACTATACTATGGAATGCTGGTCTACAATATACTAAGTGAGACTCTAGGCACGAGCGCTGCATGATTCCTGCCAGAGCACCGGAAGCAAACGTACTTGAAGGGGGCGTGCCTGTGGACGCCGTGCCCATAAAGCTTGCTTTCACTATGTCCGGCGTGGGCACCTCGCGTGCACGAGTGCTTACAGGGCCGAAGGCCCGAAGGCTATGCATTTGGCATGCAAAGACATGAAAGTGGGACATTCGAAACCAAAATGCAAGGCAGGCAGTCATATGTGGCAATTGCATGCATGACCAAGCCCGTGCCTAGCAGCCCACAGGTGTGCGCGCGAGATGTATACTTGTCACTTGTGGTTCTGGGCACGGACCCCTACACGCTCAAGATGGACGTCATCACGGTTTGGGCATGGATGCTCTGGCGACCATGTGCGCTCGAGATGTAATCATGGCCTTGACATGCGTGACCCCTCGGTTTGGACATCCCGTGGCCCTATGCACTGTGGCATTGGCGCAATGATGCTTTGGAAAGTTTGGGGAATCGGTGCACATAGCACATGGCTCGGGCGCTTATTGCTCGCTGCGGTGGACGAGCTCTATAGTGATCAGGCGCTGAGCGAAGGCAAAAGGCGGGAGTCGGCCCAAAGGTTGCTTGGGAGCGCCGTCGCAAAACGTTGGGGTGGCTTGTCGTCTGTCACGTGCCAGAGCATACACGGCACAGCAGATCTACGACCTTTGCAGTTATTGTGCACGTATGGGAGGCGGCCTCCGTTAAGTACGGCAGCACGGCGAAGTCGTTGGAGGGCCTCGGCAAGACCCGAGATGCCCAGGGGATCATGATCACCGTGCACCCACAAGTGAGAGCTTAATTGATTGATCCTCAACCTCCAAGTGGGAGCCCGGGCGTAATTTGAAGCGGCACCGGAGGAGAGAGAGCGCCGTCGTGGCCCGCGGCCGGGTTTGTCACGTACACGAGACCGGCGTAGCTCCAACCTTCCAGGGCCAGCGGTTTGTTTCTGGGCTCTCCATGAAAAAAAAGGGTCTGCAGGAGTTCATGAGTGGGATTTCCTCAATCGGGTTTCTGAAAGCAGGGAACCTTCCCACCCCCTCCCCGAAGTTGCTTTTTGAGCCGGGACCCCGGCTGGCAATGAAGCTGCAGCCGGTGACGGCAAGCACATGGCTTCCGGAGCTCGGCAGCGCCACACCCAGGCTGGAGCCTCGCTTCAAGGTGCGGCTTCAGCTGGTGAGGGCCCCGCTTTCCCTTTGCTCAGAGAGCGCCCGACAGATGGCGCTGTAGCCGCTGGTGACTGTCATCGCCGTCGCCGACCTGAGCTCAGGTCGGCCCGATTCGTGCCCTTGGAATTCGGCCCCGCGATTCACTTAGCGTGTCCGTCCTGGGCCGCTGACGCTGCCTCGGCTGCTGGGATGGCGATCACCCAAGCGACACCCTCAGTTGCCACCTCAGAGGTTTCAAGACGCACGGGGCAGAGTCCCCGTCGGGAGAGGATGGCTGCAAAGGCCCGGGCAGAGAAGCTGACACTGAAGCCAGAGGTCGTGAGAGCGCCGGAGAGCTGGGGCACCTGAGATCGCGCTGACATAAGCGAATCTCGGAGTTCCTCCTGCTCTGCGCCTGTGTGAAGTAGTTGGACTCGCCGGGAACCACCGTCGCCGGCAGGCCTGCCGACCTCTTTCCGAGGAGAGACTATAGAGGCTCTCTACAAGGAGGCTATCTCCGAGGCTCCGGCAGTGTGCCGTCGGTCAACGCCAAGGAGTCGCTGACGTAGACGTAGACCTCTTAGCGCCACAGGCGACTCGGGGCCCCTGACTTCGTCGGGGAGGCTCGGTAGGTAGGCGGCCTTGTAGCTCTCGGAGTGGGTCAGCGCACAGCTTGACAGCTCCTCGCTCTGCTCGCCACCCGAAACCTCCAGAGCGCAGCAGCCCCGAAGGTGCAGAGAGCAGACAGCTCTCCATTGTTCTCTCCTCTCTCCCGCTCTCCCCTCTCTTTCTTGCTCCCTTTAGGCCCTTTCTCCTTTCTGAGCCCCGCACCATCATCATCTTGCTGCACATGAGGTCGCTTGGAAGCCCAGATCGCCTCAAGAGACGGCGCAGCCAGAGCTTGGAACCTGACCCTCAGCCCAAGCCCAAGTCCTAAAGAGACCCCACAGCCTGAAAAAGTGTAGCCTCTTTTCGCACAAGCCTTCCAACACATAAGAAACTAGTGAAGCACAAGGTAACCTGCTCTGATGGGCCCCTGGGCCAGAAACTCTGAGTCTGAGCCAATGACAGCGACACGACGTCCACGAAGGCTGGCGCCGTGTCCTTCAGCAGGTAGATGTTGCCTGAGCCGCAGGCCATCGCAGGCCCAAAGGGCAATGGGGTTCTCGGCTCAAGGTCGACAGGGTCTCAGGACTAGCTTTGGGTGTCGAGTTTGAAACGAAATCGTGGAACATGCGCTTCGCCCAGACTGCTGTACGCCATTTCGAAAGGATGCCCACGGAGGAAAGAGCAACCCGCAATCTGCTAGCACAAGAAAAGCATGAGCGGCTCCAGCCTTTCCCGGCGGCTTGGGCCGAGAACGTCACCCAGACGCCGGCAGCAGTCATGGAGCCTCGCAAGATCAGATTTGAGGAGGGGGCACTTCGATATGCTTGCCGACTGAGCAGCTGGAGATGCGCGGTGCCATCGTGAAGCTGTTCCTTGAATGCGCAAGCATTAGCCCAAAAGCTCTCAGGAAAGATACTATCTCCGCTCAGTCAAGGCTCGAGACAGGAATCGCTCCCACCACGGAGCCAGAGAGCACCTCTTGCAGTCAGCAAGGCATGCAGAACGGACGTGCTGATTCGGCTCACCGTTAGCTCTCCGTCATTGCGATCGTTGCGATCCTTCGAGAGGATTCGGCAAGAGGATTCGGCGAATGGGGAGAACGCGATGCACTACAGCCACTACACCGTTCTCCACGTCTCCTCCACGAGGATTGCAACCTGATATTCCACACCTAGCAGAGGAGGAAGACACAGGAGGAGGACGGCGCTTCTCCGTCTGAACCTGCAAAACCAGCCTCCAACCAGCTCGCACATGGTTGTCGACAGCTCCGCAGTGGATGATGAATCGACCTCCCAGGGACTGGATGAATGACCCCGAAAGCCCAACAAGTTGAACTCAATGCATGGCCCAGCAGCTCGAGGAAATACAAGCATGACGGCTGCGAAAGTGAGAGTGTACCCCACAACCATACCCGTACCACTTTTTGAAACCATCCATCGACCATCCTTGCACACTCCGCGCACCCCCGCGAGGATACGCATAGGACTAGAAGCACTTCACTTTGTATGATGGAGCACTAATGGCTCAGTCCATGCAACGCACGCAACACGTAGGAAGACTTGCGTGGGTTCAAGTCAAGACATGGGACAAGTTCAGAAAGTCGCAAAGACAGGTCGCGCGAATCGACGAGCACGGTTTAACGCCCAAACGCAGAACAGAGCTTTTCATGGTAACTCTTGCAAGGAATCAAGTCCAGAATCACACAAGCCTGCACGGCAGCCACGCCGCACAGGGCATTGCTCACGTTTCTCCTGAGGATAAAGCCGCATGCCCGCCCATCACTCCCTGCAGACCACCCCTCAGCAGCCCACGCAGCAGCGACGTCCACCAGGGTGGCTGCTGGATACACCGTCAACCAGGCGTGCCCTGATCGCGAAGGCCCGAAGAGACGTGAACATGCTATTAGGGAAGCGGAAGCAGGCGCCTAAAGCAGCGGTGGTGTTGACTTCCACGGTCACCGTGGAGCCGCTGACGAAGGTCACTTGCGCAGGGTCGGCCAGGCCTCCGAGGCCAGGAAGAGTCAAAAGATCTCACTTGGGGGGGGCTCTCTCTCTCTGAGATGCAGAGGGGCCCCCGACGATTGGAGAGCGGGATGCTGAGGAGCATCGGGCCGAAGAGCGTGCCATCCGTGGCCGCAGCACCCGTGGGCCTCTCAACTCAAAGGCTCAAGTACGCGGCGACCGTGGCGACCGTGCTGCATTGAGCCCCTGGCCAGGTACCCCCGGGCATGTCATCCGCATAGGCCCAGAGCTCGTAGTCGGTTCCTGCTGCAGGCGCTTCTAAGAAGAGATCTTCGCGCTTCTGCTGCAGAGAGCTTCCACCGAAGGCTAGCCGGGTGCCACGTTTTTGTCCGCTAAAGCCCATGGAATGCTCAGGGCTCGGTGAGACGGGTTTTGCAATCGACGGGCAGGAGGCGCGACAACGGGGAGAGAGCCAGGGCGCTTCCTGGGAAGCCCTGGGAAGCCCCTCACTTCTTTAAGACCTGTACTAAGGTGGGGGTGGCTTCAAGCATCTTCATGTACTCCGCCTCCTTTTGTTGCTCCAGAGCCTCGAGCTGCTTCAGCTCCATGGCCTCCGAAGAAAAAAAAAGACGTATGAGCGGAGCTGTCACACGAGAGCCTGTTTCATCTTAGCCTCTCAGCCCGAATTCGAGGGTTTTGGGTTTGAGTTCCAAGCGGGGCCTTCTGCGGAAGCTGTGCCTGGAGCTCCCGGGCACGGTTCGCAGAGGTCGCCAGGTCCGCCTCCACTTGGGCCTTCTCCGCGGCGAGCTTGGAAAGCTCAGCCTCCAGAGTCTCCGTCTGCTCCGTCATCTGCCGGATGGCCTCAGCGCGCTGTTTTTCTCTCGCTCTACTTATAAGCGATGCACAGCGACTTGCTGCGGTGTCTCTAGGTCTGCGGCATCGTGGAGTGCCTTGGCCTTCTGCACTTGCGCATCCTTCTGCGACATGGCTTCTATTCATTCTATTCGCCTGCCGTGAGATCTACGTCTGGAGCCAACGGCGGCGGTTCAAAGCGCTGCCACGAGGCAGCGCAGAGGGCAACGCCAACGCCCCTCCCTCCTGCACCCGGTCCTCCCAGCAGTCCGCAGCCCGTGAAGCTTTGGGTCTGGGAACACGAGCGTCGGCTACTCTGCGCTTTCGAAGCTCGCCGCGAGCCTGCAGCGTCGTTGCCGCCACCACGACCGCAACCTCTGGCAGAAAGCCTGGGTCTGCAAAAGAGCGAGCGAAGCCAACAAGGAGAACCAAAGATGCCGAGGCACTGCAGGTCGTGTCGCCCACGGCATCTGTGCCCGCAAGCAAGGAGGCCACACCTTAGCCGAACGCGAAGAAAGCGCGGAGGGGCACAGAAATTCGCGTGAAGGACTCCTAGGCTCGTGCTGACCATCGCCCCTTGCGCAGTGACGATGGCATGGAACCGGCCAGCGATGGCCTCGGAACTGGGCACATCTGGGCACTTGGCCAGGTCAGGGCACTCGGGGGGGCCCGGGCGAGGCGATACGTCACATCGAAGCCACCGCCCGTGACCGCCGAGACCAGCTTGGGGCTCTCCTCGCCCAGTTCGCGCGAGAGCTTGCAGAGACAGGTCGGACTCGGTTTCTATCCGATTCTATCCGTCCTGGAAGGAGTTTGGGGCGGTGGCCGGGACCACCTCAGCGCGGCAGGGAGGAAGCGAAGCGAAGTTCCATCTTCGATGTCCTGCTCCGCACTTGGGTTCCCGGACATTGGCCATGACCGTGGCCACGGTGCCGTCATTGTTGCCCTTGTCATCCTCCGAGCCCGTAGCCATCTACACGTCTCTAGTGCGGGGGGTTGCCCTTCATTTAAGGCGGTCCTCCACGTAGACGTGGAGCGTGTAGCTCTGCCCCGCCGTGAGTGCGCAGCCCGGTGGTGTGGCCGTGAAGTTGCCGATCTCGAATTCCATCCCTTGGAAGACGTCCGCACCCTGCACGTTGCAGGTGGCGCCCCCACGGGCCATGTGCAGGGCCTGGGCCAGGGAGAGTCTGCTTTCACCGGCTTGGCTTCTCGCTGGCTCAGCCAGTCGGGCCTTGATCTCCGCAGGCGTGCGGGAGCCTGTGCTGAGGGTGAGCATCGCCTCAAAATGACGGGAGTCGGGGAAAAAACGTCACCGAGAGAGAGAGAGAGAGAGAGAGAGAGAGAGAGAGCGCGAGTGACTCTCCGGGCGCCAAGCCCAGACTTTTCCGTCATAGGCTGGGGCAAAGGAATGGCTGATGCTGGTCGGGAAAGGCGTCCTGGCCGAGCGATCTCGAGCTGAAAACGCTCCGTGCTTCGACTTTTTGCATCGCGAGGCAGCCTGAGCTCATACGGCATGATCTGGAACATGTTGGACGCGGGGAGCACCACATCCACGGCCCCGGAGAGGCTGCCGTCACCCAGGCCACTGCCATCCTCACATCACGCCAGCAAGTGAAGATCAGCCCACGTATGACTCAAAAAGAGCCTCCACGTAGACGAAAGCTTTGTAGGTTGCGGCCATGACCTGAATACTCATGCTTGGCCAACACCCTAATCTCATCTCAGGGGCAGGGCCAGGGAGCAGCCGGTGAATGACATGGTCTCCATGGTTCCCGCGGTGATCGCCTCGGAGCGATCAAAGGGATCTCTGAGCCCTCGGAGCAGAGTCCCGCCTGGTCCGCCACCAAGCAGACGCCACCATAGGCACCTGAAAGACTCAGAGCTGCGGCAGTCGTCTGTTGACAGTCTGCCGGGATTGCCGGCCTGTGCCAGCTTTGATGGTGCCCACGTTCACCGAGGCCACGTTCGCTGCTTCGACCTGCCCGGAATCGCATCAAACACATGGACATCGCCCATCGTGTCACTGCGAAGTCTGAAAGCGAGGCAGGTGAGCCACGACGCCCCAGGCTTTCCCGTTCTGTTGCGCGGTAAAGTGGATGTCCACACCTGGAGAGTTCCACGAGAAGCACAAAGCTCTAAGCTCTCCCTTCATCACGCGGAATGGTGGGCGGGTGGCAGCAAGCTGGCAAGCAAGGACAATTTAGCAAGCCCGGCCTTCCGACGTCGCGTTCGACGCCTGCAGGTCCTGGGCAGGCAAACGTCGGAGAAGGCTTTATCTTTGAAGCTGGACCACGCCGGGGCTGGGGCGGAGGTGAAGCTGTTGGAGGTCGGCACCTGGGCGCATTCACGGCACTGGCACTCTCTGAAGGCTGTGCTCTGCAGTGCTCTCCGCACAAAAAAAAAGCCGCAGCTCCGGTAGCTTCAAAGATCAACCATTGCAATTCTCTCGGTCTCCCGTCTGATCTCTCGTTGTGCAGCAGAAAGCGCCCACCGGCTCTCTACAAAAAAACTGTTTTGAAGGCTTATATAAGTAGAGGCTTTAGGAGTAGTATGGCGGGTTCGGCTTAACAAAGAGAACAGATCACCCCAATGCCTGCATCATCCATCCAGTCGTTCTTCATCTTTCGCCGGAATCGCTCCAGCCCCAGCGGCTTCGGCCGCTTCGGAATGCAATTGGAAATCACTGCTGCAAGAATTGAGATTCCAGACCGAAAGCTCTGAGCTTCAGCGTGAGGTGGAGCTAGGATTGTATGAGGTTTAATAGAGGCAAGACCACAGGAACAGCAGGGCTCATGGCCTTAGGGTTGAGGGGCAATCACGTCATGGATTAACGCTTTAATCACAGCTTCACCGCGAACGATGCTGGGGTGCGAACGGGTGCGAATGGCAACGTTTGACAGCTTTGACTCATTTTGCATCATATGCGTTGGAGTCGGAGGTGCTTCGGATGTTCGTCGGATATGGTGTTTGGGCCAGGGCCTGGTGAGGTGCTGAATCGCAGGTAGAGGAGCAAGGCGATGTTTAAATGAAGTGTGTTTTGGTGAACTTTATTTTTTGGAAAGTTCCTTTGTCGAAGGAAAGTTATTTTTTGGTGTGGAAAACTGTCTTTTGGACAGTTTTGATTGAAGAAATTTCGTTGTAAAAATTATTGTTGCAACTTGTTTGCACTTGATGAAAATGTTTTTGTGAAAAAGTCTTTTTGAAAATCATTTTGATTATTTTTTGGAAAGTTATTATTGTAAAATGATTGGAGATATATTCTTGTAAAACCGCTTTTTAATTTGAATCTTTAATATCATAATTGAAACGTTCGTGCTCTCGATGAAGTTTACATTTCCTGTTTTAACTTTCCACCGTACAACAATGACTTTACCGGGCAGTGCAAGAGCAAATGGCTGGAGCCACAGTGGCCCTACCTTCTTTTCGACTCCAAGCGAGAGCCTAGCCATCCGGAAAACTGATGGCCTGCATTGGGCGTTGAACAATGCAACCAGACACCTTTGGGTATCAAAAAAAGTGGGTGAAAGTGGGTTGGGTGGGTAGGAGGCTCGTAATAAGTGGCGAGAGCCACCGCAGGGGGGGTTCGCCCTCTTGGGATAAAATTGGTCGAGTGCGGCAGGATGCTCGAAAAAAAATGGTGAGAGCTACCGCATTTAACTCTGTTCAAAGCGATGCTCATCAATCCCTCATGGCACTTATTTGCTTCTATCTCTCATCTCTAGCGTTTGGTGCCAGGCATTTGGATTTTTAGGCAATTATCGTGAGTTTAAGGAAGTTTCGGGCATTAGGGTTTTCTATTTGGTCGCGAGTGCAAAAAAGTTGTAATGTTTTCCCCCCCGAGCAAACCCGACGCGTGCAATTTAGCAGCCAGGGGCCGTTGTCATGACTTGATTTTGTGACTCATCATCGCCATACGTCGCCATCGTCCTGAAACTCTGAAGCTCAGCATCGGGCGGTGAAGGGCACCGGCGCCGCCAGAGTTCCGGTGTTCCCGGAGGACTCGACATAGACCACCAGATGATATCTCGGTAGAGGCACTGACTCGCAATCGATCTCGCACTGACTCGCACTCCAGGCGGGATCTGCTCGGGCTCCCGCTCGATCCCCCGCTCCAGGCTGCAGCCTTCGGCCCCTGACACGCGGAGCAGCGGAGCAGCGTCGCGCCTAAAAACCGCGAGTTGCGACGAGCGCTGCCCCCAAGGGGGGCGGCTGCCTGTGAGAGTCTCCGAGAGTGCGCCGGTGGAAATGGCCTGAGACTCTCTCGCCCGGGGCTCTCTGTCCGCCCCGGGAAAAAAGAGTCACTTTTGCCTTGCCGGAGACGCCACAGATCATCCCCGTCGCGAGCTGCCAGGGAGTTCGGAGTTGCGAGAGAGGCGCCACCAGGTGCACAGCTCTCGCAAGCCGGGCCTTCACAGAGACGAGGTCCAGGGCTGCAGCAGCCGCAGGCGTGCCGACAGAGGCCCAGATCAAGCCTCCCCATTCCAGGAGCTACGGGGAAGATCTGCTTCAAGAGACAGCTCTCTGGTTCCCCGGCCGATCGTGGCTCCGGCGTCGTGGGCCACCGTGTAGTCGAAGCTCACGTCCGTGTTGGTCGGCCTCAAAGAGCAGCCCGCGCCTTCAGGCTGCCGCCAAAGTGCGCTTTCAAATCCGCTGGGCTCCCGGCGTGCCGCTGATGCTGGGTCCACTGGTAAAGGTGCTGGAGCCTGGGACCTGACAGCGCAGCGCAGCAAAGCGCGGAGCAGAGAGCGGGGACAGTGTGTTCGAATGCTCGGCTTAGCATCGACACCGGCACAGCCAGCATTGACAAAGTGCCATCCCCCATGAGGTTCTCATCCTCGACATAGACCTGCACTAGTGCTGCGTGAAAGCCAGTGCGAAGAAGCTGAACCTATCTCGGGAAGTGAGCGGCGCACGAAGAGCTTCAGGTTCGTGCTGTATGGCCTCAGGTGCAGCTGCAGTCTTCCGCCCCTAAATGCAGCCCTTGAAGAGATCAGATCCCTCTTTCCTCTAAGTCGAAGCGATTCGCTTCTGGTTATGGCGGGCCTTCCGAAACTGATGGGAAAGACCTTCGGGGTCCCGTCCCTCTTGGGAACTGGGGGCCTATCTCCACGCAGCTCTTAGAGCCGCAATGATCAGAGGAGCCTAGCACTTCGGCCTTGCGAAGCTTTAGCATCCAATGCACTAAGGCACTAAGGGGTCTCAGACTTCATCCTTCTCATCGTGCATGCCCTCTTCTTCCTGCCAATTTGGCAGGCTTATCGGATTTCGACTCGATGGCTCCAGAGGGGTCCTCCATGGCTGTCAGCTTGCTGAAGAGCGTCGGCAGCTCCTCACCGCAGAAATCCGCCCATTCCGCCCCGAGGTGACATTTCATGCAATCTGCATGTAAGCCCCCAGATAGATCATTGGAATCATCGCCTTGGACGTGGAATAATGCAATATAGGTATACACGTCTGGCAGTCCTCGCGATTGATGAGGCCGTCGCCGTCGGAATCGCATTCCTCGGAGACTGGAAGATGAAAAGCCGCTGCGCTACACCGTTTGCGGGTCCTTGTATACCGCTTGGTACTTCTCCTTGATGTCTGCGGGCATGCCCTCCTGGGAACCGGCATGCGGAAAGCGGAGCCTCACGCCTACACACTCTCTAGGACGCTGCTGCTGTCCTCTCCATCTGGGACATCTGCATCACCTCAGCTTCAGGGAAGCGACCCCTCCCCAGCCCCAGAGCAGACTTGGCACTCCGGCTTCCGAACATCTCCTCCCACGAGATCTTGCCATCCTGGCAAGACTCTGACTCTGGGACCAGACCCACCGCATGGATCAATTTTGAGCATAACTGCCATGCGGGGGCCTTGTTCTCGTCGATCTCACCCAGCAGCTCATCGAAGTCCGGCGGGGCATCTGCATGGGCTTTTCTAGGATTCCCAACATCTTTTTGGGGATTCCTGGCTACTAGGTACTTGTGGCTCCAGCATGGCTGCCAAAACGGCGAGTCAGTCGCAGCCCGCCGCCCGCCTGGGTCCTCCTCATCCTCCTTCCGAGGCTAGCTAGCGGCTTCTAAAAGCCGGCTGAGGAGGCTCCGGGAGCAAAACCGCGACCCTCTGACCTGAGCGACCACGGCTGCCGGCAGCAGCAGGAGCACAGCAAGCGTCCGCCTGGAAGCTCCGACACTGCAAAGAAAAGAAAGGCCTCTTTCACAGCAGAAACAAAAAAACTACAACTTCTGAGCCCCCCTTTAAAATTGGGCCGGGCCGCAGGAGCTTCATCCTCAAGGAGTCGAGAAAATGTGAAGCTGTGCAACGAAGAGAGACTCGGTGAGAGGTCCCCTTCCAAAATCGCTGAACTGCCAGGAGCTTGGATCTTTCTAACTCTTGAGCCGCGACAGGAAACAACACCGGCAGCTTTTTCCAAGGGCGTGCATCCGTACAGCCGTGCATCCGTGCATGTCCTTTGCCTCGGCCCCACTACTCTGGGCAGCAGGCAAAGCACAGCCTGTGAGGGACAGCGTCATCAAGGTCATTCCGGAGATGGCCTGGCGTTGCTGGCGCTCCACACCAGCTTCAGCCCTTGTGCATTCCGGAGAGCCTCCTGGCTCTTGCGGCACGTCAGCGCTCCGTACCTCACGGGCACCCCGTGTGTTCCTCACTATGCTTACTCCCAGTATGGACGGGAAGCTAGATCGGTAGATCGAAAGATGTATATTATATATATATAGATAACATAGACGGCTTTCTCCATCCATCAATCTACCCTCACACATACGTGGTGTGTAACATGTATACATACGTGGTATACATCCTCCGCCGAAGCCAGGTCGGACTCTGAGCTTCCGACGCCCACATGTTGGCGGCTTTCGCCGTGGCCACTGTCACAAGAGCGGCATTCGCCTCAAAAAAATGGGTGGAGCGCCAAGCCACAGCCCTGAGCCCCTTTTTGTGCAACCGCGGATGGGCCTCGCTCACGACCGCCGCCCAAAGATTTCCTGCCTTGCTGGCCTCCGGTTCATCACCCCCAATTCTCATGCGATATGCCGGCTGAGCTGCGGAGCGCATGTCCCGCCTGGAAGGTGGCACTCAAGCCTGATTTCAATTAACCAGTGGCTCTCTCGAGGTCTCGATATAACGTGTGTATGTATGTGTGTATATATATATACATACATACAGACAAGATGTGTGTGACGACATACATACTCTTGTGTCTAGAGTCTAGAGCATACGGTGCAAACCCGCTAGCCGCTCCGCCTCGCTTCGCTCTCAGGCCCTGGCCAGCGGTGCTTGGCGTGCCAAGAAGCATCGGAGCAGTGGCGAAGTCGTTAGAGGCAGGGGAGCGGAAGGGCGCTGCTGCCAAGGCACCTGGCCGCATTTGCGTGGGGTCCTCTTCTCCCTGTACGCCCCTCAAACTTCTCGAAAAGCCCCGCCGCTTTCGTTCGCGAGACTGTCCAGTGGACTCAGCCCGCAAGTGAGACGTAGACGCCACTGCTGGCCAATGCCTTGGGGGCATGTTGCCTCTCCAGCTCTGCTTCCACCCGTCTTGCGGCCTCGAAACTTGCAGTGTGTGTTGTGGAGTGTTTCGCAACCTTGGCACTCGGTGGTGCGAAGTCCTGCTTCTCGATCCTTTGCTGCAGCTCATGGACGGTCTCCTTGGGTGAGAAGACCACGACCTGCCAGAGCTCGTCGTCGTCGCGCCAACGAACACGCTTGGATCCTCGAGAACCATCAGCTCCATTACCCTCACCACCCTCACCGCCCTCGCCCTCGCCCT
This sequence comes from Symbiodinium necroappetens, assembly GCA_905231915.1. Taxonomy (NCBI): domain Eukaryota; class Dinophyceae; order Suessiales; family Symbiodiniaceae; genus Symbiodinium; species Symbiodinium necroappetens. The sequence continues at coordinate 2,516 of CAJNJA010008880.1, read as the reverse complement.
CGCTGTCGTCCAGGGAGCCGTCCACCAACTCCACGGACACGCTCTTCCCGTTTAAGAGCTGACCGTTGAGCGTCGACACTGCCAACGATGCTTGCTCCGACGAAGGAAGCCTCGGAAACACAGAAGAAAAAGTGAGAAGCAAGCAGCTAACGCCAGCTCCCTTGATGCCGAGGAACACCACAAAGGCAGTGCCACATGGCCGCTTCCGTCGGCTCTCGCGCGGAAGGTCCACTTTCTGAGCCTGCAGCTGGACGTCCGCGAAGAAATCCACGATGTCTTTCTCAGTCGTGAGCTCGGTAAGGTTTGAGATGGTCACCTGCTTCGATCCGGAAGGCTCGTCCTACTCTCAACTCCTGTTGTCAAGGCTTAGAGGCTCCCCCCCCCCCCCCCCCCNNCCCCCCCCCCCCCCCAAAAAAAACGCGAGCTTAAAGCAACACCAGAAGGGTCACTAGATTCTAGATTAATGATGTCCCTATACAGGCCAAGGAACGGTGCGGCCTGTGGCGTCGCTGCTGTCCTGTGCTTGCAGAGAGCTGCGCGCATTCTTGAGATTGCGCCCGATGTAGGCCAGGCTGTCTACATTCATGTTTGCAAAGACGGATGGATGCTTCTTCAGAAACTCAAGCATGTGCGGTTTCTGCATCAAGACCAAAGCGATGCGACGATCGAGGTTCCTCAGTTCCGGTGGGATGTCTTCCGGCCGAGCCGCCGGCAGCTCGCTCAGCGGCGGGGTCCTCGGCGCGTGCACCTCGGTGGGCTGTGCGTTCCCGCTCTCTTGGACTTCGGTGACGGGAAGAAGGGGCACCACCGGCGCGGCCGGCGCGGCCGGCACGGCGGGCGCGGCGGGGCCGGGCCCGGGGACTTCCGGCGCCCAGGTCTCGTGTCCTGGAAGCTGGCGATTCGACGTCGGCTGCTCCTCTGGAAGCTTCGGAAGGAAGCCGGCGGACCTCCATCGGGCCAGGACGGCTTCGGCTTGCTTTGAGTTCTCCTCCTCGTCCTTCTCAAAGATCTCGGTCACGGAATCGATCAGTTTGGGTTTCTGAAGATTCTGCAGAGCTACAGGAAGCCTTTGCAGAACGAGGAGACAGGTATATCGTGCTTCAGGGTTCTTTCGCAGCCACTTCTCCAAGATCTCCAGGCCGCCGTCCTTGACAAATTGGTGCATGCAATGTTTAGGCGACTGGTTTAACGCCGCGAGGGTGCCCAATCGGGCCTCTGCCGTGCTGGCAGTGCGCATCGCTTCCAAGAGACCTTTGGCGTCCTGCGGACTTGACATTTTCTTCACTGGCACCGCCGCAGCAAAAGCCCCGTCTTTTGAAGACGGGCCGCTCTTGGCAGCGCTTTTCGCCCCTCCTCCGGTCGCCCCTTGGGAGAAGGAGTCGCTCTTGTCGCCTCCCGGGCCTGGGCCTTGGGCAGGCGCGGCGGACGCGGCGGCGCGCCGCGACGCGGCGGAAGGCGCTTCCGAGCTCTTCTTCTCGGCCGCAAAGGCCTTGGCCCACGTGGCCTTGTTCCGCGTCTGCCTCCCGTCGCTTTGCTTCTCGAAGCCCTGGCCCTGCCCTGCCGCAGGCCCGGCCTTCCCGCGAGGAGTGGACTTCTCCACCTCTTCCTTCTGCTTTGCGAAGCTCACGCGCCAGGCGGACACAAGCTGCCGTGCCTTCATGCTGGCATCACTTTGCATGAACCGCTTTGCGAACTCGTTCACGATCTTCCCGACCTGTGTCTGCGTCAGAATCTCAACGGTGATGTGCAGCTTCTCCAGGCGATTCAGAGGAACGAGTCCTTCGTGCGCCTCCAAATCCTGTCGGTGCAGCAGCTGGGCCCAAGCCGCGACTTCGTCGACGCCAGATAAAGGCTGCAGATTCGCCGGCTGCACGCTTTTGATCTGTCCTGATTCCACAAGCTTCACCTCATATCTCTGAGTGTTGTTGTTGAATTTGTGAATGTAGCAGGCCTTCTCGTTCAGGTGAGATGCTGCTTTCAGGCCTACAATCTTCAAGGGCACGTCGACATCAAAGTCCTCATCTAGGACAATTGCGGCACGACTGGCTGTGGGAACCTCCATCGCTTGGCCATGGAGCGACAGAGCAGACTATCTCAGAATTCCCACATATCCATGTCTCGAAAATGGAAAGTCGCAAGCTGCAATCATTATTAAAGCTTGTCCATGCATCCCAACGGCAAATACCACTACTAGCACTAGTAGCACGCTGAAGCTCCATTGCTTAGGCTGCAGATGTTCTTTCCTAACCTTCCCCCTAACATCCAAGACTACCACTCCGCACTCCCGGTGCACACAGGTCAGAGCCAAGATGCGGCACCGCACATGCATGTATGTGTGTCCAAGTCTGTAATGATGTAATGCGCACGTATGCGAAAGAATGCAATGTAGGCAAGTAGGTCTCTCAGTGGGTGGTCGGTCGGTCCGTCGGTCCCTCTGCCGGCTGGCCGGCACCGGCAGAAACTCGGCCGGTAGGTCGCTATGCAGATATGCATGCATGCAAGTATGTATGCATGCA
>CAJNJA010008879.1:0-14605 GCA_905231915.1 Symbiodinium necroappetens | reverse complement strand
AACAATAGTAGTAATAATAATAATAACAATAATAATAACAATGACAAGTCCGTGTGCTATAGCAATAGAAGAAGCAGGAGCAGAAGCAATGCCACAGCAGCGTCAGCGGAACGAAAGGATCTCAAACGAGAATGAGCATTCGCATTTCGGCGTATGCTCCAAACCATCCCCGAGCGCATCTCCCGGAACCGTATAAGCCAAACTAGGCCCTGAAAGCTCTGCGCCTTAGGCTCGGAAGGTGGCACGGGTACCAGGGCCACCTCATATATTGTGAAGCACTTCTGACATTGATGGGGCAAGGTATGCTTCTTCGTGCTGCTTCTGGGATTCCTGCTGGTGCAGGTTCCGTTTGGAGCTCTTGCAGGGTGGACCATGACTGCCATATTGAAGTATCGAGCTTCTGTGTGGTCTTTGTTGCAAGGGTGCAGGTTTGATGCGGATGGTCAGAACGGGTTCGGTGGTGCTCACATGACTTCTGCCCATAGGGATGCAATATCCTTTGGCGGTTGGGTGCTTGAGAGCGGGATCCTCACTGTCCGGTTTGCAACTTATGCTTCGCATCCCCATCACCGAGAAGAACCTCCAAACCAAAGTTCCAGCTCCAACACCTGTTCAACACCTACCTCTGACTTTTTGCCGCTTCCTTACTGCACTGCAGGCTCCCATGTGGAATTGCTACGCGCAAAAAACAAAATAGGTCCTGGAAGATTCGTGCCTTCTTCAAACTCCCCGAAAAGGCGCAGGAGGAAGGCCGAAAGCGGTCGAAACCCAAAACCCGAAGGGTCCAACTAGTCAGGACATACTTTGGGGCTTTTGGGTCCTAATATCCACCAATAGATCCTACTAGATTGATACTTATACCCTTTTTTAGAACCCAGACTCTGATCCTCAGCTGGGAAGTCGGCCACACACATGCTCCGCTGCCATAAACCCTAAACCCTAGTGTAGGACCCTTTTAAGGGAACTTAGGGGCTACGGGGCTCCGCTCACTAGCGCCGAAACCTCGAAACTACGGCTGTTGGTCTCCTAGGCCGGAGAAGGACATCCGAAAGCTAAAGCGAAGAGGCGCAGCCGCAGAGGCCCAAATTACAGGGATCGGTTCTCGAGTTTTGGTTGCAAGGACCGGACATCAAAGCACACCTTGAATTCGTTACAGTATCATCTTCACCCTTCCAGGTTCTGGTGTCGAAAAGGTTTGATGGCGCCTCAGGTCGCCTCAAGGTGGCACGCAAGGAAACGCCATGCGCCGAACCCTGAACTCAAGGAGCCCCAAACATTCCTGGGCCCAGTCAGCCCGAGACCCCCAAAAGCCCTAAACCCCTCCTCTTGTCAAGGACTTCTGAAAAGGAGGCCCGAATATACCTAACAGGGTAGGTCCTCTAGAGTCCATATTCAAAACCCCCAACCCCCACCCCCCCCCCCGAAGCTTTATACCCAAAACAGAGCAAGGGACCCGCCTTTTTCGCGGCCGCTGCATCCTTGAGCCTGCAAATTGAAGCTTTGGCATGACCCACTTACCTAGGGGTCTCTTAAAAATTAGACCAGGGTTCCTTTCGAGGCTTCCGTACAGGTCTACCCAATAAGGGCCGAGTATAGCGGCCTCAATAATTAGAGTAGGGCCTTGGGGGTACATTATACTTAGACAACTGGTGCCTTTGATTCTGACTAAAAGGAATCCTTCAAAGGGTTCTTTTATTCCTTTAAGAGGATTACCAAGGGCCTGAATACAAATAGGCTTCCTTTCAAGGGTTACTACTATATAGCCTTTTTTCGGGGCTTAGTATCGGCGCCTTGATAATTAGAGTAGGGCTCCTGTCAAGGGTTCTTCTGAGGCTTACTAACTTTCGCGATATCCTGGCCGACCTCTCAGCTGATAGTTGATCAATCGGCATTAACTGAGGCCACAACTCTAACTGCAACTCCTCACCCCACACCCTCAGCAACCCCAGATCCAAACCCCAAATGGTGAACATACTCCCCCGAAGCCACCCCACAGCCGGCTACAGTTCTAGCAATCCTCTCGGTAACTCCAAGCCCCACATGCCCAAAACCCTCAACCCGAAAACCCCTTCCTAGAACCCGTTATAGATCCCTCAGAGGAATGCTTAAATGAATGCCCAAAGCCACTAAAGCCCTAAATCACCTAGAAAATAATAATACTAATAATAGTAATTGTAATAACAATAAGGAACCCCCCAAAAGTACTATATAGGTAAGGCCTATAAGCCCCCCAAAATCCGGCTCTGGCTGGCGAACCCGGGCGTGGACGGCACAACTCCGGTGGCGTCCATGGGACCCCCGGTTGCCGGGGGCCCTGGGACCCAGGCTCCAGGGTCCCTGCTGACGGGGTCGCTTTACAAGGGCTCCTTTTTATGGGGCTCCTTTAAGGGTTCCTTTTATGGGGTCCTTTAAGGGTTCCTTTAAGGGGTCCTTTGAGGGTTCCTCTATCCTTTGAAGGGGCACTGCATGCTGGTTCCTCTAACTTCAGGGCCACTGTCTAAAAACCCCTGAGCCTTTCCTATAGAACCCCGCCAACAAGTCAGTCAGGGTTCCTTTGAGGGTTCTATGACAAAGGTTTAAGGCTCCTCTGAGGGCTTCTTTAAGAGCTCCTCTCAGGGCTCCTATGAAGGCTCTAGGCGGCTTTTCGCTTCCTCTTGAGGCTTCAAGGCGACTTGAGACGTTATGGGCTTTAGGGTTGAAAGCTTGTAGACTTTAGTCACTAGTCATCCACAGGTGCTGTGAGATTCGGGACTTGAAGGGGTCTGAGGTGAGGGGTTCGTCGAAGATAACTGCAGGCTTCCGGGTTATGGTCGGCCCCTTTTGGGTTAATCTGGGCTCCCTTACTTGCAAGGCCGGGATTTGGGATTGATGTTCGGGGTCTCTAAGTGGAAACTCTCAGGTTAGCTCTTCGGGGCTTCCGGATTCGCGCATTAAAGGGTTTTGACATTCACACTCGGACAAGCCAGGCGAGAGCTGGAATGACGGCCTGCCAAGGCGAAGAACCGAAATAGACTTGTCATGATCGTGAAACAGATGAGCAACCTGTCCTCTACACATGCAGGTAGGAGGTATAGAGATGTACCAATTGATCAGCTTCCCGGTGTACTCGACGGGGACAGAAACCGGGCCATGCACTGGGGTGATGACGTATGCGGGCGCTTTTAGTGTTTCTAGGGCTCTTTGTTCGAATCTGGAGCTTGGGGCTGTCTGAGGGTTCTCAAAAGCTTAGAGGAGCCTTTAAGAACTGTGCCTCAGAGCTGTGTCCCGGCTAAATTTCCCCAAGAAAAGAAACCTCACTGGCCCGCTTTCGTGGGCTTCCCTGGGTTTTGGGGAAAGCAGCGGCTTCTGAAGCTCTTGCTTTGGCCAGACATCTCTTTCAAAGACGTACTTAGAACCTTGGCTTCTAATCGACTCGCAGCGCCTGAGTGACTGAACATGTCTGAACCCACCCTAGTTGCGCTATCGGGAGCACACATCATCAAGCCCAAAGCATCCCAAAGCCAAAAGATCCGAGCCATGCACTTCAATGTAACCACTTTTATGTAATGTTCGGAGTCGGAGCTGTATTCTACTACTCGGCGCTTGCAGCACCCTGTGCAATGCTCGACTAATCTGAATGGCTACAGATGATGTTGGATTTCATTGGGTTGGTCATGCTTGCCCCGCCCTTGTCTGAAGAGGCACCTCGGCGCGTCGCTGTTCCTATCCCGAGTTCGAACCAACAGCCACGTCGAGCGAGCACATAGCAGGGATAGGGTAGGGGCTGGCCAACTTTGAGATGGTTCGCATTGAAGCGTCTGGCAAATAGATCGTGCGGCGGCGGTTCATGGGTCACGAGTCGACAGCTTCAAACACACATGTTGTTAATCTCTGTCCGTGTCTTTCGAAGTTGCTTCGTGCTCCTCAAGGTCTGGTGGGATGATGACGACTGTGCTGACTATGACTATGATTATGATTATGATGTACGAAAATCAATCTCTCTACTGGTACCTTTCCATGTCTCAGGTTCCATGCACATCGTGCCTTCCATTTCGCGTGGTTTCGAGACAATGCTCGCGCGAACACATCTTCTTTTGACTGAGCTGTGCGTTGGCTGCAAGTGAGACGAGCTCAGGGCTTCGTTCCAGCCGGCATGCTGAGCAGATGCAAACTTTTCAAGAAATCGAGACAGTGTTAGTCAAAACCCACGAATCCTATTTTCCCCCAAGCCCGTGTCTTGAAAACTTCAGTCGCTGCCGGGAGCAGTCGCACAAGGAACAAAGCCTCGAAGCTAGTATCACCGCAGAAGCGCCGGTGCCCGCAAGTGGTACCGGAAATTTTACAGTCCTCTCGCCCGCAGCAAGACATGCTGAAGGTTCAAGGCTAGCAGGAGTCTGAGTCGCTTGAAACGGACCCTCACGAGCAAGCGTAATAACTAGCATGGTTCCCCCTTGAGTTCCAGCGGTTCAGGCTCACATGAATTCTGCAATAGTAAAAAGATACTGCCGATACAGCTGCGAAGCCTTGACTGGACGCGGCTTGGAGGAGGCATCTCTACAAAGGTGCTACGTCTGCTACGTCGCAGCTGCTACTCATGTTACAACAACGATTGGTTTATCCCTCTTCTAGAAGCAAAGAGTGTGTGCATGGTTCATTTCTACATACACACACATACATATATATATATACGTACGTACATACATACATACATACATATATATATACACACATACATACATACACATACAAATACACAGACACACACCTACATCACAGCACATACACACACATAAACATGCAAAGTGCTCTCGTTAGGGACATACGGGGATGCCGGAGAACTCGAAGCCAGAAACTCGCAATGCCACCGGTTTAGGGCTTGACTGCTTACAGGGCCCTGTACAAGCTGGTCTCAGGAGCATGCTCAACCCCCTAGTTAGCATAGCCACGTGTGATTGACATATACTTTGACCGTATGCACCGTGATGCAACGGCAATTGCAGCGACTAGGCATGGTGCAACAAAACACGAGTAGAAGCAGGTTGGATTGCTGAGGCAGGCTTTGAGCATCTGAACCTCATGCTCTTGTTGCTGCTGCTCCTGCTGCTGCTGCTGCTGCTCCATCAGGCGCATGTGAAGCCCAAAAGTAGACATGTGCAAGTAATGTAACAGTTGCGTTAATAATTCGGGTGACAATCAGAATATTCCCTGGCCCCGACTTTTCCGGCGGAAGACTTCTTGAGATTGCGCGCCCAGACCCGACCAGATCCGGTCAAACAATTGATGTTGGGACCCGGGTGATATTTATAAAGGGATGACAAGTAACATATTCCGTGCCAGAAATCCCCAACAATTTAGAGCCTGGCTTGAGGAACAATTTATTATTGTAGAGAAAAGAAAAGAGAAGCCTAGACCCTAAACCGAGCTGGCAGAGCGCAGTTCCTCAGACATCTGACTGAACTAGCAGCTCGCAGAGTGCAGTCCCGTCACTACGATTACTACTAGTAGTACTATTACTACTATTACTAAGACCATTAAATATTACAATCCTACTATTACTACAGACCCCGGACCCGGTCAGAGGTTTATTATTCCCACCCGCCCAACCCAACGACCACCCCAAGATACCCTGGACAAAACAACCTCGAAGAAGGGGGAGGGGGGTTATTACTGCAACCCTCACATTGCACCCCTGCCCAGTGCTGACACTGGCCGAGACATGGAGCCCGAAAGAACCATACTCTGTGCTGTTTCTGTACTAAGCCAGCAGAATACGCAAGTTCTCCCTGGTCTGAGCTCTCCACTGCTCAGGATAACAGCTTTGCCTGAACCTCATAGGAGAAGACTGCACCATGACGGAAGAAAGCGCAATGATCATCCGCATCGGTCAAAGCCATGCCGCAATCCGCCCCGACGAGACCCGTGAATTGTGAAATCTTGCTGGGTGCCGCGCTCTGCGAGTTCTGGCGTTGCCTGACCGACCGAAACCAAGAATTTCGGCTGGCAAGCCAACAGCGAAATCATAATCATGAGCATGGAGATGATGATGATGATGATCATCATCATCATCACCGCCGTCGTCATGATCATCGTCGTACTGACAGAGACTGATAGCTCTGGTGATGCTACGGTGTCTGAATGTATCACAGTAGCTTCCACCAGCACTGGAACCATTGCCAACCAAAAAAACACCACCAACAACAGCAACTTAGATGTGCCGAAGACTTGCACGACAACGAGCGGGAACACGAAAACCAAAATCAACAAGACAACAAGCGGTCAACATGACAATTCACAATACTACGGCAAAAGCAACAGCAAGAAATGACAGTTAAGCTAGATAGCAGCTAGACACTTGCAAAAGGGGCAGCCATGCTTTACGATAGTATTGAATTTATCACCACACCAAGACATCACCACCGGCCGACCGCTCTCCACGTGCGTTCCCTCTTGCTTTTGCTGCTCTTGCTGCCAATGACAAAGCCCTAACTAGACCTCCAGTTGCCTAAATATTGGATTACTGGCTTTCACGAACTATGGTGAGCATAGTAACCTAGTGATCTACGTAGCATTCCGGTAGCTCGGAGTTCTAGGGAAAATAACAGCGACTCGATGGCGAAAGGCAGCACTACAACCCTGCGTTCTGCCAATGCCGGTGTTCTGGCTTACAAGAATAGGCGCTTCGATGCCGTTGCTCCATCAGATGCAGACGCCGAAGTTCAGGCGCTTGACAGAAGTGCTGCCCGAAAACCCCTGCACGGCCTGAGCTGCCCTTCCTTCGCGGAGGGCGGCTGGTCGCCTTGCACGGCTTTGAGTTTGAGGCTGGCTCGAGCGCTTGAGGCGCTTCCGTCGTTTCACTAGGCCTGGTTGGAACCTGAGGGTTTTGATTGGTCAGAAAATTTCAAGGATTTGGGGTTGGTCTTAAGGCGCCTTAGGCCGGGTATCTTTCAATCGTGCCCCGCAGTGTAAGCACTTGGAAGTACAGAGAGATCAGCAATAACAGAACCACCCGCGTGTAAAGGCATATCAGGCAAATTCACAGTCTAAGTCGCACAGGGATCTGCCGGAATCAGCGCGTCAATGCTTCCCCGTGCGCATGCGGCCCTTGAATACTGATCCAGAATCGCATCTTGGCCATCAGCCCCAACCCTTCGAAGGATGCGAATTCTAACGACTGTCATCAAAATGAAGCTCGAACATCGGCCATCAGCTAGCAGAAAATGACATGGACAAGCTCAGTTCAGAACTGCACCGCTTCGAATATCTGAAGTCTAGCGCAGTGGAAATCGGTCTTCGCTTGTACACAGAATTTCCTGGCAGCGGAGAGACCAGAGACCAGGAAACCTGTGTTAGAAAACAATCAAACTTGTAAACGAAAGCGCCTGTAAGCGCCAAGACTGAAACCCTTCGCCCTTCAAACAAGCAAGCCTCTTTGCTTGATGCTGCTGCGGCCTTACCTGCGACATGCACAGGGCCAGTGGTTAGCGAATAAACAATCCACCGTTTCTCTGCTGGTGACCGCGGTCCTACCTAGCTAGTTGGCTAGTTAGGTAGACCGATGTACCCCATAGCAGAAATGTTCATGGCTTGCGAGGCGTGAAGCACGGCGGCATAACGGCCGTCTGGTGTGACTAGCCGGGAAGAGGGCAAGCTGTGGCACTTCCGTGGTTTCCTGCCTACAAACAATACATAGCGACATAGTGACCGAACGCGACCGTTAGTTACGGCATGTGGAGAACGTGCACCTCAACAGCATGCCAAACTCCAAGTCCAAGTTCTCACCGTGTCCATGATCACAAACAAGCTATGTTACCGCAGGCCGAGGGTGTCACCGAAAATCATGTCGAAGATACAGGAAACACAATGAAGGCAACTAAACAACGCCGGCTGCCATTGCTTACGCTGCGAACTTTGGCTGCCGCCAGACTTGATCCTGTGGATGCTAGGCGATCGTCGCCTTTGCGCAACCACCATTTGGGACAGATTGCAGCAACATTGGCTGTTGAAACCCTCCCAGCATAGCAGGCATAAAGGATATGGTGGACATGGCATCCAAGAGCTGCTCAAATGAAACAGCTTTGTGCTCTCCTGGATCATCACGCCGCACGACCTTGTGCGCAATTATAGATGCCCGATATCTTGGATACCATGTATGGAGACCTTGTCGCACCACGCTTTTGGCGGGTCGACAGATCTGGCCAAACGACGCCTTAAACGGTTGAGAACTCGTCGAGCCCGACCTCTGCGATGCTGCGCACCTGATGCAACCCTTTGAGGATTTAGGGTTTAGGGCACCCTAAACCGTAGCTGCGAAGCCCTCTTAAAGACGGGGTTCTCAACAAATCACCGACAGACTGCGAAAGGTTGATGAGCAGGATCATGCAGTTTGTGGAGCCGGAACCATAGTCGATCTACTGCTACGAAGCCTCTGAGATTTAACGAGCGAAGAGAGTTTTCCACGCGCAGGAAGACAAACAACTACAAGTTTACATCTAGTTGAGGGCTTGTATAGCTGACCGCCACCCTGGATCCCAACACCTCACGTTAGTGGGAAGGGCTTAATAAGTCAGGTCCACTACGGCTGCAATAGGGCCGAAGTCCAAATATGGCACACCGCACCAATTGTTATAACCAATTCCTGAACCTACAATCTAGCAGCCTGCAGCATCAAAGAATAGACTTCTGTAAATGTCCAAGTCTGCAGTAGTTCTCCACACAACTACAGTACCAGCAACTCAACTTCGACCTGGCTCTTGCGACATCCGTGTGATGTGACCCGAGCATTCCTTACGCAAAGGATGGAAACTCAAGGGCAGTATCAATCATTTCGTGAGGTAGAAGTATGCCGTAGGCCGTTACATGTCCCTATATAGGTCTCCCAAGAGTAGCTCTTTTGGGGTCTGAAGTCTATGCAGAGCATACACGCTGGGCTACTTGTAGCCGCCGGGTTCGGTCCGGCAAAGTCAGATTTGGCATGCAGGACCGTTGTAGAAGTGTAATGTAACTTAAGTAACTTAATTTGGGCATTGGGACTGCGCGTCAGCCAGCTGCCCGATCAAGGCGCACAACACTTCCAGCTGATGTGGCATCGTTCGTCAGCTAAGAACACGAGGGCTAACAGTAGTGGTGTTCATGCCTGGGCATAGTACTGTCTTGACTCTTAGTTCGTCGTCCAATCAACAAATCTCTGCTTCTCCGGCGCTCGCTGCATAACTTGGCTGAGAACCCAACTTGCATGCTGAGCTTTGCCTCAGGCAGATCTCCGGAACCTCGGCCAAAGGTCGCTGTGGGGATGGGTGGTGATTCCACGACTGTCGAGGGATGTCCAAGGCTTCAAGGCCAGAAGGTACCGTGGTCTGCTTACTTCAGTCTTAGGGCTTCCGATGATACAGGTTCAAAAACAATGCTACATGAAATGCTAATGCTCGGTACCACCAGAGAGTTTCATGTCGCAAAGAGGCCCACAACGTGTGTAGCTTGCAGCTTTAAAACTGAGCAGACAGGACATATATATATATATGTGTGTGTGTGTGCAGGAAAATGCAAGGCAGGGTAGCAATTCGAAAGCACAGGGGTCAGCGGGGGCGAGCCATGAGGGGGAGCAAAAGCTTTATAGTTTATAGAAACCCTTTATAGATCCCTTGAAAGTATATCCCTTAATTAGGGAATCTCTTGAGAGCAAGGCTGGCAAATGTTTGCATCCTGGTGGATACAGTCGGAGCACTGTGGGCATTTGACCTCGGCGGCGCACACAGATTAGGACTCCCCGACACCCCGAGTCCAGGTGGAGCCCTCGAGTGAAGGGAAGTTCCTGATTGCTTCGGCAGCCGGATGTCCCCCTTCTGCCAGCAAAGCCGACATCCACATGCAAGGCTTTGAAATAGCTTTTATGCACGGCTTTGAGATGACTCTCCACCCCAAAGACCTTGGTCGAATTTGTTGCATCCAGCCTGCAAGAGCCTCTGCTGAAAGGACTCTATAGAGACTCTGTAGACTCAAAGCCGATAGACTCTCCGGCGTGATTGGCAACGCTGCCTGCTTGGTCTCCTCAAGACTCGAAAGTCCGATGGAACCCCAAAAGTGCCCAAAGAAGCTGGCTCGGAAACGTGGACGTGAAAGACTTACGTGGTTTAGGCGAGGCGATGGCAGCCAGAAAACAACTGCTAAAGCCAAACACTAAAACTCTGCTTCGAAGTTCATCATAGTTCATCGAAAGAACCCACCCGCACTTTTTGGGGGTTAATCAGAAAGCCGCAAGTGCAAGACTATACTTTCCTCCTATCCAAGACTAGGTCAACACAGCAACGGACCTAAGGATTGCGTATGTGGTGCGCCATGTAGGGCTAACGATTCTTGGAGCTTAGTTTGTAGGGTTCGGTGTGCACGCGTTGAGCATGAGAACCTCGTTTAGGGAGTGTAAGTTTGGGTCGAGGGCAGCGTGACGGATAGGTGAATGTTTTCTATCAGTGCCTATTCACTGTGAAGCAGCAATCATTGCGAAACATATTGTCTGCGTGAGAGTTTCCGAATGCTCATGGATCAAGATCCCCCTCCCGGCTTCCCTCCCAGCACGATAAAAGGCTGGCTCCGAAACAAAGGCCTGCGGGGCCCGGACCAGTGCCTTCTGCTTTGCGACGGTGCAGTGCTCGGGTTGGTGGCCAAACATGTGTGCGGCCTGGGATGTCGACAACCAATGTCATGATATTCACCATCAGGTCGTCCTAGGGAGCATCTGCTGCCATCATCAGCAGCAAAGCCGTTGCAACCGCTCGCCTTCTGCATCAGCATGCAGGCGAAACACACACAAAAGAACAGTCCCAACCTAAGCCCGGCCCTTTCCCCTGAAGACGCAATGAAGTCGGAAAACAGCAGCTGCTGTAACCAGAGCAGCCTGAAAGCAAGAAGCCCCGGACTCCCGAGATTCTTTAACCCTAACCCCCGTCTCACCAATCTCACCCAAACCCTAGATTCATTATTGGAATCATCACTATGATTACTCTCACGACTAGCGCAATCCAACTCTGGAAGAACCGACGCCTCAGGGCCCCGCGATCTCCACGATCAGATCCCTGCACGCAAGCTCCCGATCCCGGAAGAGGCAAACCTCCGAACAGCCTGGGGGAGTAGGGATCCTTTTTAGGGAAGTAGGGTTCCTTTAAGGGTTTCCATAAGGGGTTCATGGGGTTTGGGAAGTAGGTAGTTCTCTAAATCAGGGTCCGTTTTGAAGTTCAACCTCTAGTGCGGTACTCTTATGAAAGGACCCAAAAAGGGATACCTAATTTGGAGAAGTCCAAGTCCGTATTTAGGTTTTTGGGTATGTTGAGGTTCACAATCGCGTCCGGCCAGGATTTCAGGTCTCGCAGCTCGGACAAGTGAGGAAAGAGTAAATTGGGTTTGCGTCAGTTTTAAGGGAAAGCGGAGACAGGCGAGGGTCTGGTGGTTGTTGGGGTCTCATCGGTTCAGGGTGTAAGGATATTGCAAGGATTATCGGGGGCTCAAGCCTTGGAACTTATACGGGCTTTATAGCAGTTTCGGAATTCAAGGTAGATGCGGGCTTGTCATAAGACCTACATCAGTTAGTAGAGAACTCAAGATATGCTCGAAACAGCCTCGATCATGAAGCGACCAAGGATAAACCTAAAGCCGCAAACCCTACACCGTGGGAACATTTGGGGGTTTCCGATAAAGGGGGCCCTAATATAGTACCCTAAATAGTAGGATCCTTCATTATAGGGACCCCAAAATAAGGTACCCCTACTTTTCGGAAAGTCCCACATTTCGGAAGGGGTTCTGTCACGCAGCCTGGGCCCCCGGGCTATAGATGTCATCTTTCTGAGGCTGGGCTTTTGCCGGGGTCGCCTGTGTAAGTCTGCAGCAGTCGGCTCAATGATGTAGTCTAAGAGGGTTTAGGGGTTTAGGGTCTAAGGACCACAGAGACTCGCTATCCTTAGCTTCTTAGTTCATCGGCCAGTTTTGTTTACTATCAGTCTTATAGGCGGAAACAGAGCCCAACAAGCTTACACCACGCAACTACTACGTATCTTGACTATTGACTATAGTATAGGGGTATCGAGACACCGACAAAACACGGCACGGGTGTGTGTGTGTGCATACCGGTATGTGCCCTACGGTGGTTCCGGTACTGTCAGAATCACTGCCATTGCTCGTCGTCGTCGTCGTCGTCCGGGTTGCCGTCGCCGGCACTCTAAGTGATAATTGGGATGCCATACCAATGGGGATGTGTATATATATATATACATGTATATATATATATATGCATGTATGCCACATGAGTGACACATGTATGTATGTATGTATGTATGAATGTAGGTAGGTAGGTAGGTAGGTAGGTAGGTAGGTAGGTACGTATGTACGTATGTATGTATGTATGTACGTACGTATGTATGTAGATATGCATGTATGCATGATATGTATGTATGTACTTGTGCATGTATGCTTGTATGTACGTTTTTGTGTGTGTGTACACATCCACACGCATACATACCGATGTACATATGTCTATGTGTGTGTATATATATATATAAACTACCGGACCGGTGATTTCCGCACCCTCAGGCGAACCCATCACAACCTGAGCACCTCATCCACAAACCACTTATTCATCAACCTCCAAGACGACAGCCCCTGCGAGCCTGAAGTAGCACAGTAATAGCAAATCGCAACAACCGCAGGAATAACAGGTAATAAACGCAATGAGGCATGACAGCAATACTGGCTTATCGTAGTAGCGCCTGATGCTGGTCCCGTTCGAACTCTTTCAGCGGAACCGGGCGGCGGCAATCCGCCCCTGTTTGCCGGCAGCACCTGAGCTTCTGCTGAGTTTGGTTGGGAGAAGGATGTATACTCGAAGGGTTTCGCGGGTTGACACGGGACTTGAGCGCCTCCTACTGTCGCCCACGGTTAAGACTTCAACATGACTGCACTGGTTCCGGCAAGTTGAATATGGGAAGCTCCATGCGATCAGAATTCTCGGGTGCCCTTGCTTCGTACACAACAACAGCCTGTTTCAAGTGGCGACAAGGCAGAAGCTAGCGTAAACTGCATGAGGAAACTGATACTGTATAAGGAGTTTGCAGGGATTGCGGTTCTGAAATTCGTGGCCTGACAGCCTAATTCTCACTTGAGACGGCAGGCATTGCCCAAGAACACGGCAGATTCTGTCGAGAAGACTCCCACGGGCTAGGGTTTAGGATGCAGTCTTTGTCGCAACTTCGGTGTTCGTGCATTAAGTCTACAACAGCGGAGACAGGCGTGCAACTTTTGCCAAACAGCTGACTCCGACTCCACACCGAACAAAAATACACACAGCTGTACAGCTTACCCAGAGCTCCCCAAACCCTAAACCCCAACCGGTATCCATCCCTTCAACAACGCATTGGAACAAGGCAAAGACACACCACCACAAGGGGTATGGTTTCAACACTGTTTCAACTGATGGCTCACAGGGTCTGTGTTGAGGTTTCGCTCATGAAAACTCTACATCTCCAATCGCTGAAGCAAGAACCGTCATAGAAGTCCCTCAGAGCGGAGGACCGTTCGATCTTCACGACGGACCACTCTAGCCACCACTGCTTGGCGTCGACGGTGCAGTCGTAGGTGCTGCGAGGATGGTGGGATTCGAGAGTTGTTGAAACTTCGGGGGGGTTGTTGTAATTAACAGTGGCCCATTTGTTGAGGGATCTTTCTCGAAGTGTTGTGAATAGATCTTGTGGCAAAGACACGTAGTCCCGTGGTAAAGAAACGAGCTGAAGACCTCGTGCCTCCCCATCTTTGCAGTCACAACTGCTTGAAACTGCTTGGTTTCGCATCTTGGCAACTAGTCAATTTGCAAGCTTACTCGTGCACTGGCGAAGCGCCGCCATCATAGGGGCACATACTCGCAAAAGCTTTTACTGAAGCCAAAGGTGCAGACTCAAGCTCTGATGCCCAAGTCCTCACTCAACAACCCTCCTAAGTAATCCCCGAATACTTGTTAGCACTCGCGCTCGAAGTTCAGGCGAGGGTTAATCCCGGAATACGTACAGGCACCGTCGAATATCAATCTATGCTCTCAGGAGGAGCGAAACTTCAAACATCTTCAAACCACCAACACCAAAAAAAACAAATCCATTATCCTGAATCCTGAAATGCTAGGATCAGGTTATACTACAAAGCAGCCGTCACTGCATTCAGACATGCAGAAGTATTGAGTAGTGGCAGCTCTCCATCAGGAAGCGTGTCGCAACAGCTATACCGACTGCACCCAACAAACCGACAGCCACATAATAACAATACATCTCAATGTGAGACTCAGAAACTGTTGCTCTTCACCACTACCACCACCACCACGACCACGACCGCTGCCACTACTACTAACACCACAACCACTACCACTACCACTACTACT
The DNA here is from genome assembly GCA_905231915.1 of Symbiodinium necroappetens. Taxonomy (NCBI): domain Eukaryota; class Dinophyceae; order Suessiales; family Symbiodiniaceae; genus Symbiodinium; species Symbiodinium necroappetens. Next base: position 222 of record CAJNJA010008879.1, on the reverse strand, counting down.
ACCACTAGCACGACCACTACCACTACCACGACCACCACCACCACCACTACCACCACCACAACCACTACCATTACCTACCACTACTACTGCTTCTGCTGCTACTACTACTACTACTACTACTACTACTACTACTACTACTACGACGACGACGACTCCTGCTACTACTACTACTACTACTACTACCTCTACTACTACTACTACTACTACTACTTCTACTTCTAC
>CAJNJA010008877.1:0-15166 GCA_905231915.1 Symbiodinium necroappetens | reverse complement strand
TATCGATTGCGCTCAATGGCCCTAAATGACAACGGAAGATACACATCACATTCGCGACCATGGTCAACACAGACTGACATAAGCTGATTGTCAGAGCCGACTTTTGGCAGTATCGGATCGACGGCAACGATGACGTAAGATTTAGTACGAGTTGCAATATGTGTTAATACACAGATTAAACTACAAGGACAGGATCCAGGGTGCTGAGGGTGCAGAAAGAATCAAAGTCGATGGAGAGCAAATGCAAGTTTGTGCTCATACTGGTCCGCTCGAATGTCGTCAAACATCCCGGTACTTTCTACCAGGGCGAATCACAGGATTTAAAACTCGGAGTCGAAAGGGCGCCCTTCGCGTGGCCTTTGCCTTCGGCAATGTCGGCATTCGCTTTTTGCCCTTGACACTCCGAGAAGATGCGGATGGCTCCTGCTGCTTCTTAGCCTTTAGAGCGGAACGCACATCGGCCGCTTGCTTGGCCACTCGCAGAGTTGCCTTCTTCGGTACTACACCAGCACCAGTGAGACCGGAACACCATGTCTTCCAGGCTGCAGCCGGCAGGATGACATTCTTTCTACCCTGCAGGGCTCTGTGCACAAGTGCCGATTGTGTGACCTGCTGTTGCATGGGTTTGTACAGAGCCTGATTATGCAACAGCAGTTTCAGAAAATGAAAGAGTCTCAGCTTGAGATGAAACGCAGACTTGTGGATATGCGCCTTGGTTCTAATTCTAATCACAGACAGAAGAGAACGCAGGGCAATGTTTTGGGAATGCAGACAAGCGGCTGTCTCCCTGAACCACGTGTTCAGCTCGTGATGAAGGCTCTCGTTTGAAGTGGTCCCACTGGGAAGCAAGGTCAGTTCCCGGCGATCTACCGAATGTCGATATCTGGTATCGTTCAGGAGGTACTGGAACTTCACAGCACTGGCAACATTAGCAATAAGGCGATGGAGAGTGACGCCGGAGTAGGTGGTTTTCTGCAAGTCGTTCCAGAAAAATGAAGCATGAGCAACAAGAGCTTCCAGAAAATCTACTTCAGTCAACCAGGGTTCGTCTGGATTGATATTCTCCAGAAATCTCCGCGAGGCTTCTTCCGACATATCTGGGTCATCCAAACGAAGCCGCATTGCTCTGACATCAGGGGTGGCTGTCGGGGCCTGGGAACCATCAAAGAAGGCACCCCATGACGCGGCGGTTCGCGTAGGCTGCACTTTTCTGAACTTATTCATGATCACGGAGAGCCATTTGCTACCAGTCGTGCGCTTGTTATTGGTGTTTTGATCATATATCATCACAATATGCATAGCGTCCAGGGAAAGACTCCGTAAGTTCGGTAGAACTTCCTTTAGGACCACGAAGAGTTCGGACGATGGTGCGTCCGACGCGACGTGGATCACTTGTTGGCGCTGGCTTGTTGTGAAGTCACGTGTCAGAACCTCGGCCACGAAGCGAGCCTTCTCAGAGCGAATACCACAGAGAGCTAGGGTTGCACCTGTTCGGCCGCGACATGTAAAGGTCCGGTAGGCTGCGTCCTCCTCTGGAATAATGGCCGCACTTCGCGCCGATTCAGACGAGTGAAAAGAGGCTTGTCCGAGAATCTTCAGATTGATCTTGAATGTGGCATCGATACTGATGTACTTGAACTCAGTATGCTGCTCACATTCATGTAGCAGGTGTTTTGCGTGTGACTGGATGAGCGGGGAATGTGTCAAATCCTCCATCACATTCTTCCAGAAGTCAGCCTGGCCACGAGGAAGAAGCGAAGCCAGTTCTCCATTATTTCGTCTGCAGCCTTCTAGGAAATGCATCTGGATCTTTGACAGTGAGCCGTGGCCTGCCGCCGCCGCATGGAGGAAAGCCACGGCAAACTGACGATCATAGTACAGATTGCCGACTCTGCGTAGTGTCTTCGACTTGCGAACGTCTGCAAGTCTAACGAATTCGGGTCCATCCGAATGAAGGATGCACCGAAGTAGCTTATCCACATTGATACGATCTCGAGGCATGGGACCTTTGATAGTATCGCGAAGAATTCTACTCGATCTCGCCAAAAAGGTTGGCTGCAGAACTCGGCCATGGAGAACGTCGTGGTCGTACAGAGCCGATACAATGCGCAATTGCTTTGTCCCCGAAGCACAGAAACGCTTCACTTCTGTATGATGTTTGCGAAGGTGATGGATCAAACTGTTTCGCCGATCGAACTGTCTCCACGGACAAAGGGGACACACGGAGACACCAAATCCTTTACCAGCATCCTGCTTCATCTTTTCCATGGACGCCTCGACTTCGGCTTGGAGAAGATTCCGGAGTTCGATGCCCACGACCACCTCGCCTTCATTTCGAGGACCAAGGTCTTCCATGGCAGCCGCCGGTCGCTTGCGAGATGAACCCACAGCCGAGGAGCCAGCCAGGAGATCCAGAAATGAGCTCTCGGTTTCATCTAACTCTGGGTCATCTGCCTTTGTCTGGAAACAGAACGTCTCCTTCGTGCCCACATAAGCATCTATCAGTTCTACTAGAGCGGGACGGGTGCCCTCGTATACTTTTCCGTTACGCATGACAGCAATGGTATTGCAGTCGCCGACTTTGACTCCCATGCAGAAGGATGCTTCAGGCAACTCCATATGCAACAAGAAGTTCATACTCATATCTGTTGTGCAGCGTCGCGTGGGCAACAGGTAGACGCCATCACAGCCGTGCCAGTCGGAGTACTGGCGAATACGGCGAGCGTGGGCTCGTGTGTTTGCGGGTGTCTCCATCCGGAGACGAGCCACCACCACCTCTAAATCCACACCGAGAAAGACCATGGCCGCTGGGATGGAGTTAGGGACGGCTGCCAGCAAGTCCGTATGGACACCAAGACCGGTCCAAGAGGTGATCTGCGTCATGCTGCGGGCAAGCTGCGCGTCAAGGGTTTGGACAGTCTTCTCTTTCAGCCGGATTCGAAATGGTGTCTGTCGCATCACAGCATCCTGCAGGAGAACGTCCATGGTCTTACCGGTCTTGCACTGGATGGTCTCCACCATTTCACGCCCGAGCAGCAGTCCATCGAAATGACAGGATAAATGCCCGTGCACTCCATGCTGTTGGACCTCCTCGATCATATACTGGAGAATGTAATCTTCCGCAGACGTCCACCATGAAGAGAAGATGCTAGCCTCTGGCCATGTGTTCTTGGAATGTTGTCGTAACTCGTTGTACTCCGTTTGCATTTGGGAGCACGCTAGCCACCGGAGCTGCCTGCTTTCATCTGAAAGAGCATTCAGGAAGCGAACGGCCCGGTCGCCAAGGTGGGAGAACTTTGTCACAACAGCTCCACAAGCGACCTCGATGAGCACATGTTTGCCAGTTGCTTCGCTGCAATCTAACTCCTGCCGGCACGTATTGGCTCGATCTGCCACCACGGCACGCCATGATGGCAGTTCCACACCTTTTGGCTTGACGAGATCCACAAGCTGCACGACGATGTTGAACATAGATGCGACTATGTCGTAGTCGAGCGTGTCCGGGAAGCAGATTGCTCGAGCCAAGCGCGAGACGCCCTGTGCTCCGACAGTGCCTGTCGCGTATCGACGACATCGAGTTTTTTGTGGATAGTAATACTCTTGCTGGAAAACGAGACTCTCGCAAGCATGACTTTGCTCCCGTTGCGAAGCGTCCAGGGCTCTGGCAACCTTTGCGAAAATGCTATTCTCACGATCAAGGGTCTGAGCAAGATTCTGGGCCAGCTGCGCATCGTCTGTTTCTGCATCCAGGCGGCGCCGGGGTGCCCCACGTTTCTTGCCCGTGCCCTCTGGCTGATGGCGCTTGCGGTATAACTGCGTCAGAATCTTCAGGTTCAAAGTTCTGGATGAGCCCGGTGCGAGTCGTCGTTGCATATTGGACACATCATACTTCTCCGGGAAAAACAGATTTTCATCGAATGTCTGGGGCACTGCCTCCTCCAATGGTGTTTCAAAAGAAATCATCGGCAGATACACCTCACATTGGCCGACCTTGGGCAGAACTGCAGACGTTCCAATGAGTTTGCCTGCTTTGGCAAGCCTCTGGATATATGTCTGAGCGGTTTGCTTATTGAAGTCGAACACATACTTGTTCTTGGCTACTTTGAGCTGCGCCACAGTAAACCAGTCTTTGCGCTCTTGACGAAGCCATGTACAGATTTGTTGCACGCAGGCATCATCTTCCCTTTGCTGCGCGGTTCGATCCTGATCTTGCTCCTTCTTCTTCTCGGCCAAACTTGTCAGTATTTCCTGGATCGGATCTTTCGTCACTGTTTCTTCCACAGTCAGTCCGCAACTGCGGCGAACACTGGAACGCGTCAGCCCTTCGTCCCCGCCATGCACGACATATTGCTCCAGGACGTTTCGGCACTGCTCAGCTGTCTTGCGTCTGGCGTAATTCCAGATACAGCGAAGCGTGACGAGACAGGCCGGCTTGTCCCGGAGAAAGTCTTTCAGCGTGGGATCTCGCGGAAAGATGCCATGTGCAGCTGCTAGTTTTTCCCTGTCTTCCATGTCTGGAAGCTTGGCCATGTCGACGAAAGAGCTTTTGAATCTGCAAACAGCAGTGCGACGCATGATGGAATCGACGTTCTCTTCAGTCACACCGCTGAACCTGAGTCGATACAGGAAGACGTGACGCTCATTTCCGACGCAAAAGGGTATCAACATCCTATACAGAATGAGTCGACACTATAGCTGACCGAGGAACTTGGGCAAGGCATTCAGCTCGAACCGCTTCCACCCGCGAAGTTCCACTAAAGCTGTTTGTATAGCATACGGAAGTCTTTCAGGCACCTTGTCAGCCGAGATGTGCTTCTTGTAAATATCTTCTCTCATCGGCCGGCGAGAACCTTGCACACTCTCCTGCCCCGTGACCACGATTTTGCCGACGAGACTGGCCGCCTGCTTCCGCATCTCCTGACACACAGCAATGTCGATCAACAACTGAATTGAACGCAATGCTGCACAGCCCTTCTATTCGACTTCGGCGTGGCCTCGTCCACGAAGTAGATGTTCATATCCAGGCACGAATGGTACTGCCCGAGTATGGCTTCCAGGTGAGCTGTCTGCAGAGATTGGCCGACGCCGCCGGAGCCGACTCCCCAGAAGGCGCGGTCCACATTCTCGCCCCGAAGGGCCAATGTCAGAGATGCCAGAAACACCTCGAATGCGGCCGCGTTCCCCCAGTATGTAGTTCTCCAGAATCGTTGCACTCTTTCCTTGACGGCCTCGCTGAGTGGGTCCAATATGCGGTGGGGAAGGAACACGTAGATGTTGTTCGTAGCACTTTTTCCCACGACGTTGAGACCATCCACATCAAACAAGAAGCAGGCATCCGACGTACAAAAACCACCATTGCGTTTCACATCCAAAGAACACCACGCAATGTAGTACTTGATAAGAGTGTCGTTCAACAGAGAGGTTTGCCTAGGCATATCGTGCAGCATTCACTGGATAAAGCTCACCACATCACTACATGACTGCAAGACCTACATCCGCCTAGTTGCAGTTTCACGTACAACTTGCCGATGGTGTTGGCCATCGCTACGGTCCACGGCATCTCCCCCTTGCCGCCGTCAACCGCCTGGTCTTCTTCGCCTCCTCCTTTAGACTTAGTCGGTAAGCGACAGATAGCCGCTTTCTCGCATTCGCCCAAGAGGAAGTCCGGCATGCTCGAGTGTCTTTCAAGGAGTGCCTGGGCGGCCGACAGAATGGCATCGGCGTCCCGTAGAACATTGCTGCCCAGAAGGACAAAGAAGCCCTCCAGATGCATGAGGAACTTCTTGCAGCGGGCCAGGGTTGCCTCGGGCACGACTCCTTCGTATGCACTCCAGTGGCCACGATCAGTATAAAAAAAACACTGCCCATCATGCGCTCGAATGCATCGACCTGATCCCTCGATCAGTTCAAGAAAAAGTACCTCTTCGCGGCGGCTGATGTCCAAGAGGCGCAGTCTGTGCACAGCAAGGGCACCCTCGACGATATAGCGAAAGTTAGCGGGCCAGTTTTGGCTTGGTTGGAATGCCTGCAGGGTTAGTCTGAGTGCGGATATTTGGTGCAATATGCCCTCCTCAGTGGTCACGTTGCTGTGCGGCTGCAATAAAGCTGGATCGAACTCTGTCTGCATGAACCGACTCACCGCTAACTCTAGTGCAGCTGCGTCCCCTGCTTCTGCAATTCTTTGACGCTTCTGACTGGACTCGATGGGGACGGTGTGTTCAACGAGACTGCCTTCCAGTTGCTGGATGTCCTCATCTATCATCTGCGAGAAAGACGGTCCTTCCGCCTGACTGCCGCCACGTACATCTGTTGGCGGCGCAACTCGATCTCGTTCGGCAGACGCCGTCACAGCATGAGCCAGTTCATCTCGCAAACTCTGAGAAAACGACGGATGGGGTCCCTCTTGGCCTGCCCTGAGATCATCCTTTGCGGCATCTGTCAGTTGCATACAAGACTGCATGTCCTGTCGTCGCCAAGACATGAATCTGTCCATGCAATCAGATAGAAGCGGAACCTGAATCACTAGAGGGGTGAACTCGTTGTCCGGATGTAGACATACGACGCGCAAATCTCTGGCAGTAACATCATAATATTGATGGAGAATCCACGCGTAAACATTCAACTGGATACGATAGTGCCAGAGAACTGAATCTGGGATTTCATCAAGTGGAAAACGAAGATGACGTCCGAAGCCGTTTTCCTTTGAGGCGAGTTGCCTAGTCCTCTTCCAGTCGAGGATGCAGAAGTCACTGCCGCGTTTGGCTACTGCATCGATTGAGCCGGCCAAGTCCTCCGCCTGTGCATAGATCGCCCACTCAGTCCGATAAATGACCCAGCCCTCTGCCTGGAAGTCTTGAAGGAATTTCAGGAACATACATACTTCCGGCGAATGTGCTGGCACACTCCCACCATTGAGGAGACACTCGCACTTGGCGTGCATCCATGTGCCTTCCGCAGCCGCTACTCTGCGATTATTTTCCCATCTTGCAAGAATCTGTGAATCAGTCATTGATGCGATTGTAGCCAAGTGCCGGTATCCTGGGTGCGTCCAGATTAGGTCGCGAAGTCGGCGACACACGGCTTCGACGTCGACCTGAGAGCAACCTAGTAGCTGATATAGTTCCATATCGACGAGGCCCTCAGCAGCCAAACCTGCTCGGAGCGTCTGCACCATGTTTGGAGCCACATATTCCACACGGGGCCAGTTCCGACCGCCTCGCATGGCACGTAATGCCTCGGTAGGATTGAACGTCTGTACCAATGAATGAATAAGTCCAGTTACCGACAGGCTGACTCTGTGTCCTCTCCAAGTGTATGAATGATCAGCTTCTCGAAACTGCAGATTAGAATCCCGCGTGTGTGGGTTCACGACCGAGAGAACGTCAACGACAGAAACACCAGAAAGGAATTCCACGTTGAAGCTCGATGGCGTTGCTACCGCTACCGACCGTGGCCAGGTCCCAGCACGCAGACAAGGTGGAAGACATGTATGGAGTCCGAAATCCGACAAGGAAACATTCCCAGGAATCTCTCGCACAGTTGTTTCCACAGCGAAGAAGATGCCCACCTCCTGACTTTCAGTAGCAGCTGCATGTAAACTTGCCAACATGCTCTCATCCATGCGCATGACGTCGGTCGCATCTGACACGGACACCTCCCTGTCACACACGATGTTTTGCGAAGCTTCCACACGCTCACAAAGACGAAGGAAGCTTGGTACGTCACCAACGAATCTCAAATATAGTCGCCGCAGTGCATCAAGGCGGCGTCTTTCAACTTGCATTGTTTGGGTTGTCGCTGCCACTGTGGGTGCCCCTGCAAGACAGTCTTCAAGAAATGTATCTGGTACACATGACAAACACATGTCACTGCCCATAACGCCATGCTCCTCACAAAACCAATGCTGGCATGTTCGGCAGCACGCCAGACTGTTCCTTTGGCAATAGGAGCAAAAGGGATGCCCGAAAGAGGCGCGGTACTGCCATGGCAGTGCATCGACCTCGAAGTCCTCGATTGGACTGCTGTGGCTTGCAATACACATGGCACCGGTACGTACCCATGGCTCCAAAGTCTGGTTGCTTGTCAATGGGATGCTGGAGACTCCCTGATCATCGAAGTAGACTTCGAGTAGCTCTGCCTGCCAGCGAAACTCGAATGTGTGTCTCCAAACGCTTCCATCAGAGCTGCAGTTCGGAGACGGTAATGAAACCCGTTCTCCATCTGCAAGGCGGAGCCACATCTCTCCCGTCAAAAGATGTGGTTTTCGGAAAATCAAGCAAGTACTGTTCTCTGGGCTGCTGTGAGATGCAGCGCGGCGGAGTGCAACAACTAGAAAGCTGGCACCTGTCGGAATAGTGCACATCAGCCGAACAGACTGGCAGGTTTGTCGTTCACATCTCCAGTACCTGATGATAGTCGACGATGTCGTTCTCACCGGCCCCACGATGCACGGCAGATATTCCCCTGTTCCCTGTAGCCAGACCTTGTCATCGAGCGAAGACACTGAATGCAGAATCTGGTGTGGGCATGTCACACTGCGGACGCTTGAGGCCCAAGCTGCAACGAGTTTTCTGAAAAAGCTGCTTTGTCGGAATGTTGCACCAACACGATCCGATAACTCCAGATTAGCATTGTGCCAGAAATCATTATCCTGGATTGTCCGTCGTAGGATGGTGTTACAAGTTCCAATCGACATAATATCTGGAAAGCATGAAAGCCACGAAGCTGGACGGAAAATCCCTGTCAGGAACATCAATGGGTTTACATCCGCATCTCCAATATGATCCAGAGAGGAAGATGCTGCGGCCGCGGCCCCCCCTTGCAGATCGCCACCATGGGAGAAAGCATACGCTGTGCCCATTTCTGTAGCCAGTAACCGGCTGCGCACCGAATTCCTCGGCAGCATAGAGTCGCGCGCGTGGAAAACATAAATGGTCACCTGGGCCGCGTCTGGAATTTGATTGGGTTGTAACTCCAGGGACCCCACTCTGTGTCCACTCATGAAAACTTGCAACGAATCTTGGTGCCATTGAACTTGCAAGAGCCGAGCGCTCTCCATGGGATTCCAAGGCATGTGGCACCATTGGACAACAGCTGCCTCGTGCCTGCGGCTGTGGCTCATCGTGGTTAGAAGCGTGTCACTCTGTAGGTTGTTTAGCTCACACCAGCATCTATCGCAGTTGCCCACAGCAGCGCCAACTGTGATGACGCATCTATCCGGGACGTCCTCGACACTCAGGTTAAAATAGATAGGTGCCAGCACATTCCCAGTGCTTCGCCAAAGGGTCATGACTGTTTCGGCTAGCACCATTGTTCGATGGACAGTAGGCCACTCGAGGGCCACGATGCGGGATGCACTCAGCGCCTGCGCTAGCCGAGAGGTTCCTTGCAGCCAACCTTTGCGAATGGCAGAACTGACGATGACTCCTGCATGTTTGTCGCTCCAAGTCACTGGCTGCAACAACAGGTCGTTCGCCGTGGAACATGTATGTTGCAGTTGCACGAGTGACGTCAGGTCACCGACAGAAGTGGCAATCTCCGTGGCAAGGTGAAGAGGCAACTCCTGGAGGGCGCCTCCCATCAAATCAACATCGCAGGCGCGCCGGTCGTCTGCGTCCTGCCACAAGGATAATTCTTTCTTACAGGTACATATGTTCGGAAAGTATTATGTGTGTGGATCCAGCAAATTGACTTCCTGCGATCTGCCCTTTGATGAAGAAACGACACTGACGACAAAGACGGAGCTTCGCGCATCTCTGCTGCACCCCCATCCATAAGTCCTGAATCACAAAGAAGCCGGTGCACGTGCTGGGGTTCATCCGCCAGCAGCCCAGGTCCACTGAGTACGTCAGCGGGGATGGGAGGTCGTCCACATAGATCTTATGCCATGTGTGGGTCCGGTTGGACGTGTTTACCTCCAGGCAGCCATCCTGTTTGCGGATACCCATGAAGTGGTTGTTCGCCGCTACCAGGAACTCCGCGTTGTCCGACTTGACAATATGCTGCCAGTTGGTGCGATGAACGCATTTCCTTAAGTCAACGTGATGCCGGGGACTGTAGTACACTGCATACTCATCGTGACACAATCTATCTGATCTGCAAACGTGACACTGGAAAGGCTTCAAGAAGACATTGCCATCTTGGAGCGCCCAGAAGGGTCCATCCGAAGTGTAAGGGCACTTGTACCCGTGCCCACGCAAAGCGTCCACCAGGCACACATCCCTGTATGCGCGCCGCTCACCTTGGTAAGAACCTACATTCTGTGTATGGCGGTCTGTCATGTATCAGGCAGAGCTGGAGATCGCACTACCGAGTCACCAAGCGGAACTTCGTACACGTGGGACTTGGTGTACATAGCCATGCCTTCACACCAAGCATTCAGCCGACGCGCAATTCTTTAACAACAACACAGAACAGCCGGCCTGACCGCTGGTGCCTTCGATTGCATCGACGCGACCACATTTGTCTTGTGACGGATTTCCATCCAAGACCTGCCTGTACCGACTTGCAAATCGGTTGTCTTATATTCCATGAAATACTGCTACTGCTTCAGATAACAATAAGCCTTCGCAACTGGCAGCTTGGATGTGCTGGGCCATGGGGCCAGGACCCTTGGTTGATGCAACGTCCCTAGCACTCCCCAGCACATTGCTGTTTTTCCTGCACATACATACGCATGCACCAAAGTACATGAGTCTATGCTTTATCCGTCGCCGAGTCACTCGAAGGGATCCAGGAAGTCGTCTGGAGCTCGATAGATCCTTGATCTTACACATGTTCGTTTTTAGCGACATAGCACCACACGCACTACCCTTGCAGATGAGTACAGCACCCATCAGCCAGGTACAAGGACTCGCGCAGTGGCCCATGTTCAGGCGATGCACACACATGCCAATCCGACCTCATGACAGTCTTCTCGTTTTCGAATCTAATTGTGTATATTCACGTGTTTAAATTTCTTCTGCACGCACTTCCGAATCTAGGGCCGCTACGCGGTAGCACCATGCCTCACTCGGATCGCGTCTTTATGTTTGTTGACGAGTATGTGCACTGGGTGACACACTCGCGATCAGTGAGTGGCTCCCAAACAGTCGTTACATACTCACTGGGCAGCGTGCTCCATCTCGATCAGCCTCTGCACGCTGCGTACTGGTTGGAAACTCGCCATTGTCCACCTCAGTCTTCATCACATACATGTCGCCATTTGTGTATAGAACTGAGTGACCTACTCCATTTTCAGAAGCGCCTCCACGGCACTCCTCGGATCCCATATGTTTAGTTAAACCATATGTTCCGCACATAACGTGGATCCAATGCTCCCCTACTGCCTCATCTCAACGCATTATCACATTGCTGTTATCTTGCCTTCCACTGGCCGTCGATCTTCGCGTCGACATGTCCAAACTCGGATAAGCAGTATTGGGCGGTGTCATGGCCGCGCTTTGCACGCAGCCTCTCCCGCAGCCCACCTGCCCATTGAGCGAGCATCCAGCTCATAGACAGTTTCCTCGCGACGACCGGGAGCTGGCGAACGCCTGCGTCACGGAATTAGGACAGCAACTTTCAGCATGCTGTTAGCCGTCCTGGTACCCTTTCGAGAGCTCCGCGTCTCCTCGTCACACCTTACACGACGCTAGTTCATTCCTGTTAATTTTCCATTGTCATGTTAAGGTGATAATAAGGTATACAGGATGATCCTTTATTAAGTCCTGATTTTCGAGGCCTGCACGCAGTCTTTACCCATCGGCCGCACTCGTCCAACATCCCTTGGTTTGTCTCATGTATCACACAGTAAGTCAACCATGCGAACTAATGTTCTTCGATTGCATTCAGGTATGATTCTCCATGCATGCCGCCGGGTTGCAGATAGCGATTGGACCTGTCCCATTTGCTGAAGGTACAGGCCACTAGAATGCCCTTCGTGCACACGGAAAGCAGTCCTTCTGTGATGAAGCTTGTCTTCTCCCTGAACGAGCAGCATGAGCGTGTGATGTTTTCTCATCAATCGCACTTATAAACTGCAAGACATAACTCCTTATCTGTCAGTCCCGTAAGGCATGTGCGTTTTAAAAACTGGGGTGTCCAGGGCCGCGGCGGCAGGCCTTGGTCGTATTACAGTCACGTGTGAGCTCCTTCTTTCGCGACTTGGACTGATGCTCCACCCGCTGCCGGCGGCCGCTATCCACCGTTTGTGACCTCAGAGACACATCCGAATGGCCCGTCTATCACGCAAGCAACGCGGAAGGAGCTGCTCTACATGTACCGCCATACACCCATGCAGTCCCCCACTCAGACACATCCTTTAAATGGGTGCGTTCTTCCTGCATGTATGTCGCCGGCGAGATGTGTCCAGCATGGTTCGCAACCCTCGCGGAGCTTGAGCAGTGGACTTACATCGCTTCACATGTAGATATGTTGCGTCCCTGCCTTACCCAGCGGTTCTGGTAGGGCACGTAGACACCTGCATGGAGTTGCGTGCAAAGGTCCCTCATGCACGGGCAGACTCTACCTAACGTTCGATGTGGCCCAGTGGCGCATGGAAGGCCGGTGCACGACAGGAGGATGATCCTCCAACCTTGCGTTGTGCTTGCTGCTTGTTTTGTGTTTCATTTGCAGTACAATAAGCTCCGTGCGTCTCGTCAGCGAACCATGGACACGATGAGAAGTTCACCATGATGATCCTGATGGACCAATTCACTTGCGATGTAGTGCAACCTAAGGTTGTTATGTTTAGTCGAGCTGCACAGGCGCAAGACTGGATAATGTGGCTGCAGGTTAATGCTTGAACCAAGTTCACGCTGATGTGCAGAGGGAACTCATGCAATACGCAAGCTGCTATCTGCATCTCAATAATTAGACCATATCGAGCTCCAGACCGTGAAATCATCTCCTTCCAGCTGCCTGGCTCTGTCTCCACACATATTTCGGTTGTTACGTTTCTTGAAGAAAGCTATGAAGTTCTGATATATGGAACGCGAAAGCACAGTGAACTGTTGCGTACGTGTTCGGCAGTCATCCAATGCTCTGTGATACGCCTGATCCGCGTGGCCTCGGTCTACAAGGCTGGTATGTTGTGAAGCACGGAGAATAGTCACATATACACGGTGTGAGCCCGAGGACGTATGGAGCAATCAACTGTTCTTAACGCATGTGGCGAAACGAGTAGCACGGGAACCTTTGCATGTGGATACATCCCGCCGATGCATAAGTCAACCTCGCACCTAGGGCGTGGATCTCGCAATAAGTCAGAAGAGACTGCTTTCTTTATACATAGGCTGATCTGGAATCAGCGGTTGTTGTTCCACACACTGCCAAGTTGTCGCGTACGCTCAATAACCTGAAATGGCAACGGAAGATATACATCACATTCACCACCATGGTCAACACTGGTTGACATGAGCTGATGTACCAGCTCCGCTACCAATCCGAAATTGACGGTTTTCCCAACATACGGCTAATAACACATTATTGTGGCGCTTTTCACTGCGGTTGTTTCCAAGCGTTCCCTGCACGGTAAACGCGCCAGCATGCACGAGCTTGCGGTCGGCCCTAGCCCTGATGCGCACTAAACACATGCAAAAGTATACGATGCGGTATGTGCTTGCTCCACTACCAATGAAGACATGTAAGAGCACAAGAGCACGACTGACGATCAACAGCATAAGCATCAGTGCCTTCTTCATAGGAAGTCGATGACGCTTCGGGCATGGTTCGTGTAACCTGCAGCGTGCGGACGACCTTTGCATGGGATCGTCTGTCTTAGGGGTCGGGGTTGTAACTGAGCAGTGATCGTCCGTTTGCAAAGAATGCGATAACATAGACGCTCAGGATTTTCCAAATCTACCCCGCATCGGTCCATATGATTAGGTGACGACATACCTCTTCATCAACAAGAATGTCGGGACCGCCTGCCACTCCAATTCGGGTGGTTTGCACCTGGCGTCAAAAGCTACAACCACTGCACAAGGACAGTGTTCTGGCAGCGATGCAGTGCATGCGAAATACTTTTCTTTCGAGATGCTCTCGCATCTTTCAAGGCTTTCCAGCCAAAGGCGCCCAAGCGCAGACACCGGCCTTAGGTCGGTGCGGCCTGGTTGCGTTCTCAAAACCCCGGCGCAGCTGTTCGCAAGCTTGACAGTGTCGCGGGTCCTTTTGGGGAAAGCCCGGGTAGTACTCTCCGCTTGCGTTTGGCTTGCCCCTGTGGTCTGGAGCGGGTTCGCCTGGAGGGATGAAGGGCCGACGTTCGCGGCCCTTGCGTCCCTCTGGCTTACCCTTGTTGTCTGCCGCCTTGGCCGCCTTGGGCGCGCCGGGGGCTTTGCTTACAACAACAGGGGCGGCGGCCGGGGGAGGTGGGTGTGCTTCAGCCTTCGGGGGGGGTGCCTTGACCAGTGCCTTCCCCTGTGGCGTTGGCACGCTGGGGCCCTTTGTCTTGCTGCTGCTGTTTGCCGCACTGTCCTCCTTCTCGCTTTCGCTTCCGCTTCCCTCCAGCAGCGGCGAGCCTGACGAGAATGAGGACGAACGATCCTCCTCCATATCATCAAGTTCCTGCTCTTTTTGCTTGATGGCGGCTAGTAGCTTGCGCATCTTTTTGTGGGCCTCGCGGAGCGCCCCCTTCTTCTGGAGGAACTTCGCCTTCAGGACTCCGAGGCCAAGGCGGAGGGAGGAGCCGGTAGAAGGCATGATGTGGAGGACGACAGTCAGCACAGAAGATTCTTGGGCCGATCTAATTTGCGGTATGTGCTTGCTCCACTACCAATGAAGACATGTACGAGTGCAGGAACACGACTGACAATCAACAACACAAGCATCAGCGCCTTCTTCAGAGGAAGACGATGACGCTTCGAGCATAGTTTGTGCAACCTGCAGAGTGCGGACGACATTTGCATCGGATAGTCTGTCTTAGGGGTCAGTGTTGTAACGGAGCAATGTTCGTCCAACAACGACAAAGGTGTTTATGTTTGACAATACATTTTGTTCAAGAAACTCTATTATCTGATAACATAAGAAAGTCGAAATGATGTAAACGATGAAGATGAAGAAGATGATGAAGATGATGAAGATGATGAAGATGATGAAGATGATGGAGATGATGGAGATGATGAAGATGATGGAGATGATGAAGATGATGAAGATGATGGAGATGATGGAGATGATGGAGATGATGGAG